>JAJKFI010000036.1:6764901-6784659 GCA_029204185.1 Lerista edwardsae | reverse complement strand
TCTCTCTCTCTCTCTCTCTCTCTCTCTCTCTCTCTCTCTCTCTCTCTGGACACCTTGGAATGGGTTTCTACATTACCCTGGAAGCAGGAGACTGGTCCTTCCTACCTCATCAGGATAACATAAAAGGCCTGAACCACATGTTGCAACCTATATGGTGGCTCCACCTGCATGCAAATGTACTCCATTCCCATTTTCTCAGCCCCATTAAAATGATCAGACAATGCAGTTTCACCACTGACTGGCAGTAAGTCGGTTTGGGATGGGGGAGGAGAAGTGAGGAGTGGGTGGAACAGGGTGGAGGAAGGGTGGATTGCAAGGTGGGCTGGGCCCAGGAGGAGGTGGCGATGGTGGCAGACTTTTTTTCCTGCATCCTATGCCCTCTCCCAAGCCAGGAAATCCAACATGGGTCTCCACGGTTCAGAGGCGGAGGAAGGGTGTAGCCTGGGGTGGCGCGAGCCATGGGTGATGGCAGCGGCGGGGCGCCATTGCGCTGAGTCCGTGGACTAACCTGTGTGCTATCTGGCCTGCCTGCCCGCCCTTGCATCCGTTCCGCTCCAGAATGGAGCTATTCTGGGTGCAGGGAGGTGTGGCTGGGCGACCTACAGGGGTGGGGCGATGTGCTGGGGGCACAGTTCCATCGCCCTGCCATGGGCACACTTGGGGCTCCGTTTGTCCCTGCCTCGGTTCTGTGCCCTCTCAATACTAAGGGGCAGATCCAATAAGACCCACTGGAGTCACTGTTGGTCAAAATGGCGTAAGATAATGCTTGTACCTTTACCCCAAGGAGACCTTCAGCTGCTTTCCCTTAGGATACAGTGGTGGCGATTTCAACATCTGGACACTAGGGAAGCATAGGATTGGGCCCTTAATTCTTTAACCATTGTGTTTCTGCTGAAGGATTTTAAATAATTATTTATTTGCAGTATACTTAGGGTGCAATCCTAACCTGGAGTTTAGCTGGCACAAGTCCCTTGTGCCGGCCTAGGAGTGTTGCAAATGCACCATAAAGTGTGTTTGGACTACTCTCGGAGTCAGGGAGGGTGGTGCACATCCATGCACTGCAGCCTCCCTGACTCCATGAGTGGCAGAAAGGTGCTTTACAGCAACTTTTCAACACTACTAGGCCAGCACCAGTGACTTGTGCCAGCCTAACTCCAGGTCAGGATTTCACCCTTAGTTGCAACACTCATAGCCAATAACATTTGGCTACTTGCTGATATCATCAAGGGCAGCTCTTTTTTTTGCAAAGCTTGATGAGAAACAAATAATCCAAAATGGGGAGGCCCTTGTGGCACTGCTGAAAACTCTGACCCTAGAAAACTGTGAGTAGTTTTGGTATAGCTCTCTTTTTTTATAGGACTACTAGCTTTTTGTGACCCGGCGTTGCCCGGGGGGGGAGAAGTGTAGCCCGTTTGGGGCACATCGTCCCAGGCGTTCCAGAGTAATGGTGGAACATACACAGAAATATACAAACATCCCGCCAAAGAATGAAATAGTTACATCCATATTTAGAAATATAGAACTCGTCCCTGAAATAAGAAAGTACTGATGATCTGGAACCCGAAATGCACAGTATCACTGTGAAGTGAATGAGGAAACAGGGACAGAATCAAGTCAAAGAGCCACATGCAACAGGCATACTCACTGACCAATGTCTGCAGGTCGTGTGGCAGGATAGCCCCGACGTATGAGAAACAGGCAGAGGTGGCCAGTTAGCTCCCTGCAAATAGGTCCCTCTCAGATCCGACTGGGTGCTGGAACTCTCTGGAGCCTGCTCTTTCCAGCCTGGCCAACTCAGGCAGTGCACAGCAGTTTAGTTTCACTTTCATTTCTGTCCCTGTGTAGTAGCTGAGGTACTGGAGCCCTCCCACATAACCTGCAGAATTGCCTGTGACCACAGGGTGGCAGCAGACCTGTAGTCCAATGCAATCCCCTTGGTTCCTGACGATCCGGCCCCTCCCTGAAAAACGGGGGGCTGTAGGGGGGTCTGACCCCCGCAGTGATTCCTTCCAGGCTGCAAGGTATGTGTGTGCCAAGTTTTGTGGCCGTGGGTCAAGGCACGGAGACGTGTATACATAACATACATACCCACATCCATTTTTATATATATAGATCTCAGATAATCAGCCCACATGCCAGTTAAATGAGGCTCAGCAGAGTGTCAATTCCATGCCAAATGACCAGCATCTCCCCAGGAAACACCCCAGGAACATAGAAAAGGCAGAGTTGCTTTACAAAGGTTTTTTGTTTGTAAATTGCTATTATATGCGATTCCCTGAGAATACATATAGGAGGGATGAAAAAAGATAAGGGAAGAGGAGAACTGAACAATATATAAAAACTGCAACAGGTTGGTGAATTAGGTGGAGGCCCTGAAATAATAAGAACTAAAAAAAAATTTCAAAGGTGCTTTGTGAGTTGATCTATGAATAGAAATAACTTCATTATCATGTAAACTTTTGATATTTTCAGGGTCTGCTTGCTTGATGCCTGGAAAGTGTGAGGTTTCAGTTTGGGTTTTTATTTTTATTTTGTTTTTCCCTCCAAGAAACAGTCTTATTACTTCTTTTAGGGCACAATCCTAATCTGGAGTTAGGCCAGCACAGTCAGACCAGCAAAGTACAAGGGCCACTGTAAAGTATGTTTTGACCACTCTCGGAGTCAGAGAGGCTAGCACACAAATGTGCGCCATATTCCCTGACTCCAAGAGTGGTCCAAAGGTACTTTACAGTGGCCCTTGTGCTAGCCAAACTTTGCTGGCCTAACTCTAGACTAGGATTGCGCCCTTAAAAAAGGGAAAATAACAAGAGCATAATTGTTGTGTGGAATTCAGAACATTGAAAGTAAGCCAAGTATATGAGCTCAAGTGCCCTTTACCTAAAGCAAAATACCAAGACTGAGGGCGAAATCCTAACCTGGAGTTAGGTTGGCACAGCTAGGCCAACCAAGTTTTGCTGGCACAAGGGCCACTATAAAGCATGTTTGGACCACTCTTGGAGTCAGGGAGGTTGGCACACATCTGTGTACTGGCCTCTGACTCTGAGAGTGGTCCAAACATACTTTAAAGTGGCCCTTGTGCCAGCCAAACTTGGCTGGCTTAACTATGCCAGCCTAACTCCAGGTTAGGATTGGCCATGATTTGGAAGTAGTCTTCAGCAGAATATCCAAGAAGCCCAAACAGTTTTGCTAAGACAAGCAAGAGTTCTCAGTGTGTGTATTCTGTATCCCCTACAGAGGCCCCATAGAAAACGTTCATCATTGATCACCCTCTATGGATCTCCCTCTATTGTGGGTGTTCTTTGCCCCCCACTGGGACTGGATGTCTTGCTGAGAAGTCTCTGTGACTCCACACTTGATGCAGTGGGCAACAAGACCTACACTGTGCATGTCGTCAATGGAAAGAAGTGTTTTGCTCAGTCAGGTTGAGATCTTCATTTTGTGGAGACTGACCTCTTCCTGGCTCAGACTGATTACCTGCAGGAAGAAATGGCTTCTCCCCCAGAGAGACCAACTCCACAAAGAAATGAGTGTATGAAATGAATGGAGAACACCTGATTTGAATGGCAGAGAGAGAAGTATACATTTTTTTTTTCTGGATCAGCAATAATGAAATAGCCTCAGGGGGTAATGTTTTACAATGAACCAGGATAGAAAATGTACCCATTAGTTCTGGTTTGCTACCTGTACCTATGTTATTATTGAATTCTGCAAAAAAAAATAAAAAAAATAAAGGAACAGTGCAAGTCTATGCATGGCTACTTAGTAGTAAGTCCCACTGTGTTTAACGGGGTTAACGTGCATGGGATAGCAGCCTAATTTTAGATTACACATGCATAGACTTAGGATGCATTCCTAACCAACTTTCCTGCACCGAGGTAAGGCAATACAGCTCTGCCCCCCCCCCCAACTGTAGAATGCAGCACACGCCCCACTGGCACAGCTATGTCAGTGCTGGAACGTTGGTTAGGATTGTGCCCTTATACCTCTAGATGACCTAGACTAGCATAGTCACCCGTTGTTTGTTTCTTGGATCATCTAGAAACACAAATTCCAGAGAGCGCGCTGCTAGCCCATGCTCACCTGTCTAGACGTATGCAATTGGAGGCTTTAGAAGGCCACCACAGGCCTCCAGAAGCAGCAAGAAACTCACTTTTGGGTCTGTGACTGAACGTGATCCTAACCTGTAGTTAGAGGTAAAGGTTTCCCCACGACCGAATGGTCCAGTCGTGACCGACTGTCGGGGGCGGTGCTCATCTCCATTTCAAAGCCTGTAGAGCTGGCGTTTTCTCTGAGGACAAGCTTCCGTGGTCATGTGGCCAGCATGACTCTACGCCATAGCACACGGAATGCCATTACCTTCCCATCGAAGTGGTCCCTATTTATCTACTTGCATGTAGGTGCTTTCGAACTGCTAGGTTGGCAGGAGCTGGGACTCACTCCGTCGCGCAGTCTTGAACTCCCAACCTTCCGGTCGGAAAGCCCAGCAGCAGCGATTTAACCCGCTGCGCCACCACGTCCCTTAACCTGTAGTTAGGCCAGCATAATTAGGCCAGCAAAGTTTGGCTGAGACAGGGGACACTGTAAAGCGCGTTTGGACCACTCTCGGAGTCAGAGAGGCCAGCGCACAGACATGGGACATCCTCCCTGACTCCAAGAGTGGTCCAAAAATTCTTTACGATGGCCTTTGTGCCAGCCAAACTTTGCTGGCCTAACTGTGCCGGCCTAAGTACAGGTTAGGATTACGCCCTGTGACTTCTTGTTGCTTCCAGAGGCCTATACTTCTGAGGCCTGCAGAGACCCGGTACCTAAGAAGGAAGTGGGTCATAGCATCATCCACCGCAGAACAGGTGGGTCGCAGTGGGAGGAAATTTTGAGAACCCCTGCATTAGATGATTGAAGTGGACATTGGAGAAAATATACCTTTAAATCTGGGGAGATCAGCTGGAAAATGGTCAATGATTCTCCACTAACATGAATATCAGTGAAAATTGCCATAAAATGCTTTCACACTGGCATGTAATTCCATATTTTTGAATAAAATGAAAGATCCTTATGCTTAGGGTTACCAGATCCGTGCCTATACCTTTAACCAGACATGTCATGTAGCGGGTACGCGGGGGTACATGCGTACCCATTCCTAGGATTAGGGCTGGCCCCGCCCATTCACCCGCCCACTCGTCGACTCCGTCGGCGCTCCGCTCCGCCCCCTGCAATGTTTGAATTGCCTGCACATTCTCAGAGCCAGGCAGGCAGGCAGGCAGGCAGGCAGGCAGCGGAGCAAGGGAGACCGACGGCGGCAGCAGCGTGAGCAGGTAGGCTGCCTGGGGCTCCCTCCCGAGGAGGTGCGGCGGTTCCTGAGGGGGGAATCAGTAGCCTGCGCGGCGGCCCCGGGGAAGGCCTAGGTTCCTGGGTTCCGGCTATGACCTCACTTCCGGTGGGCGGGCCCCGACACAAGTGCCAATCAAAAGTGAGTACCTGTTGCTAAATCATTTAGATGCCATTACTGCCTTTAACCATTGTATAGAAGAAGAGATCTGGGCATGTGCAGCTCATCATGGAAGAGCTTCAAAAGCTGCTAAAATTCCCTCTTCTATACTATGGTCAAAGGTAGAGGCGCACTGCCCCAGTTTGGATCTGGTAACCCTACTTACAGTGCAGTCCTCTGAATTGTGCAGCGTCGACGCAATGTGGTCCCGTTGCGCTCACCCTGCGCCTCCCTTGCGCTGTCCGAAGCCGGCTGGAACAAGGGAAGCGCCACTGTGCGGAATGCCGTCACAAACACAATTTGGGTTGATGCGTGACGCTTTATTGATTCAATTTGCAAATTGGGTGCGTCTCCAGACATACCGTCCGGAAAGCAGGCAGGCTGGAGAGACCACACCCACGTTACAATGCTCAGCACGTTTATTTCTCTTGGTTCCCTCCCCAGCCCTCTCAGTGCAATAGCCCCCCTTAGCTACACACAACAGCTAATTCAAAAACGCCTAAACAGAATACCTAATAGGTTTACTCCTCTTTTGCCCCCCTCCCTTATCCTTCTTTATTTAGGAGGAGTCAGCGCTTCTTTATCTCCTTCTCTGAAAGGGGCCCTTTTTGGGTTTTTAGCAGCCTTGAATGTTACCAGCGGCGTCATGCAGCCGGAACGCTGGGCGGGAGGAACGGGTGAGCGGCAGCCCGCCCGTTGCGTACGGCGAAACGGAGCGGTACGCAACAGGCGGGCTGCCGCTCACCCATTCCTCCCGCCCAGCATTCCGGCTGCATGACGCCGCTGAATGTTACCGAATGTGCCTTTTCTCTCGGCTGGTTTCTGTGTCTCAGTTTCCTCCCCCTCCCTTTTGCTGGGCCTCTTTTGTTTTAGTTAGCATCTTGTGCTAGTAAGTATGTACCTCCATCTTTTGCCCCAGACACCTACTCCAAACTACAGGCTTTATATTTTTAGCTTCTGTGCCCCAAATCAGGGATTTATAATTCATATCCGACACCCTGATGTGACGGGGTGGGAGTGGGCAAGGGGTGGGCGGTTCTGGGCAGGACGTGGGTGGGGGGTGGGCGTGCCAGCAGGCAGGGGGACAGGGGCAGGCTTGGGATTCAACCATAAGGCCAAATCGTAAGCCCATCCGGGAGGCCGTGCAGCTCCAATTCAAACTGTGTGGTCTCCTTGGATCTACGCCTGCTGTTCAGCAGGTGCAGATCCGAGTACTGCATAGGGAAGGCTGGAGCCTCCCCTATGGTAAGGGCGCGAAAGTGCCCTTGCCGTGGGGAGGCTCCAGGCTCCCTTACACAGCACTGGATGTGGTGCAGGCCCGTTGGCCTTGCCATTCCAGCGCAGTATAGGATTGTGCTCTTACGCTCCTACTGGCTGAAAAACTGGAAGAACATAAGAAGAGCCCTGCTGGATCAGGCCAAAGGCCCATCTAGTCCAGCTTCCTGCATCTCACAGCGGCCCACCAAGTGCCCCAGGGAGGCACGAGACACAAGACGCTTGCATCCTGTTGCCACTCCCTTGCACCCGGTACTCTGAAGTAGCCTACTACTAATGTAAGCAGGTTGTGCAACCCATCATGGCCTATAGCCCACGATGGACTTTTCTTCCAGCAATCTGTCCAGACGTATCTTTTTCACCACTGGTTTCTGTGTCCCATGGCAAAGAGATTTGGAGAAAAAAAATCATTAAAATGTAGCAGAACAAAAATCTGGATATAATATTTCTTTATTTATACTCACATTCATGTACAAATGAACGTTTATATCACACCCTTCCACCTCAATTTACAAATGCCTACGGTGGCGAACTTCAAAACAATTTTTTTTTAATAAAAAAAAAAACAGCAATTAAAATTAAATCAAAATATTGTTACATATCTGGTTACCCAAAGTCAGGCAAGAAATGAAACACCCAGCAGGCCACAGAGCTGCCAGAACAGAAGGTTTGCTCTTGAATGTCAGCAGGGAAGATGTCACTGTGCACAGTGACCTATTCTGAAGAGCAGCTGCACCCTAACAACGGTCCCATAAACCATCACAGCCATAGCGAAACTGGAGATAAGAAAACCTTCCATCAATCAGTGGATGGTTTGAGAAGATGTGGGACTCTAGGGGAATGGCAACATTGACAACCTATATAAGGTCGCAATATTAGCCTGGAGTTAGGCTGGCACAATTAGGCCGGCAAAGTTTGACCGGCACACAGGCCACCGCAAAGTATGTTTAGACCACACTTGGAGTCAGAGAGGCCAGCTCACAGACGTGCACCATCCTTCCTGGCTCTGAGAGCGGTCCAAACACACTTTACAGTGTCCCTTGTGCCGGCCAAACTGTGCTGGCCAAACTGTGCTGGCCTAACTCCAGGTTAGGATTGCATTCTAAGAGTGAAACAAAAAAGACACGCAATAAGTTATTTTGAACAGCTTTTGGGGCCCAAACTACTTGTGATATTATGGAGTCTACCCACCATTTTTGTTGTTATAATCAACAGCGCAATCCTGTCCCTTGCATAGCACCGGCCTCACAGCGCCGACAGCGAGCCTCTCCTGCATTGGCTGAAGCCGGCTGTCACGAGGGAGGCTCTGTGCCAAGACAGCATGGGGATTGGCAGGGGGAGGGAGGTTGGGGCGGGACATGGGCGGGCTTGGGAGGTGGCCATAAGTCCGCTTCCTAAGCTCTATTGGGAGGCTGTTCAGCCCCGATTCGGGCCGTGCAGCCTCGTCAGATTTGCACCTGATGTTTGGCAGGCACAAATCCAAGAAGCGCATAGCGGTGGCTGGAGCCCCCCCCCCCCATGGCAAGGGAACTTTTGTTCCCTTGCCGCGGGGAGGCTCCAGCCCAGTGTTGTCATTCAGCCAGAACGCTGGGCGAGAGCAACCCGGGGGCGGGGAAGACGGCGAAACGGACCGGAACGCAACGGGCGGGCTGCCGCTCACCCGTTGCTCCCGCCCAGCATTCTGGCTGAATGACAACGCTGCTCCAGCCTCTCCTAAGCAGCACTGGATATGGCGCTTGCCTGTTGGCCTCGCCAGTCCAGCGCTGCTTAGGATTGCACCCTAAAACAGCAGCGATGACAGGGTGTGTGTGGTCCATTCTGTGGTCCAAGAGGTCCACTTTGAAGATGCTGTTAGGCCTGGGGGATTGAAGTTGCCATTGATGGAATAGCTCCCTTTCCTGCACTCTGATTTTGATCTGTATCCATTGCAGCTTTTTTTTTTTTTTTTAAAGAAAAATACAGAGGCCAACTATGTATCTGGCTCTGGGTGAATATTTGTAAGATAATCTGGGTATATTTCACTACAAAATATTGTTTCCCCATATTCTGAGAAAATAAAGTTGTTGGTAGAACAAGGCATAAGAACTGAATTCAGAGGAATAACAATCTCCTCTCTGAAATGTCCCTCTTCCATGAAAGCCCATTTCATGGGCTGCCCAGACCTAGTTTCCAAACAATAATGTAATGCACAGGGGCATTGATGCTGCTCAAGGCCATGAATGTGAGGACAAGTGAGGGGATTGCTTCTAAATACTTGTGGAAAGTAAAGAACAGCCTCAACGGTACCAAAATAACCATGGAGAAAGACATTGCAAGCAAAATTTCCTTGTGGAGTGTTCCTTGCTCACCTAAGTTCCGCCAAACTTTGAGGATCAGAGTTAGCGTCAAACTGACCGTCAGTGGAGCAAAAACAATGAAGAGTACAATGGTGATGATCTGTGGATCAACCCCCAAATTGGAAAAGAACAACAGTAGAGAAGAAAGAGCCCAGAGCAGGGTGGACACAGTGGCAGAGATGAGGTCCGAGATGTACTTTGGACGGTGGCTTGGATGACAGGTTGGGAAGAGGACAACCAAACACCAGTCGACACTGATGGCCATGAGGCAATGGATGGTGGTGCACTGCATGCATACAAACAGGTAGACCAGAGAGAGAACGGACTCCACCAAGTCATCACTTGAACCTCCACGAATACATTCAATGGAAAAAAATAGAAAGATGCTGCACAAAAACACAAGGGCACCAATGTCAGTGACGGCAAAATTCCAGATGTGGACAATGAGAGGATTCCACTTAATGCGGAAGACGAGAAACAAGAAAATGATTCGGTTTCCAAGCATGAAGACCGAGAAAATGAAAGGAAAATGCGCATGATCTCTTATTAAACACAGTACAAAGTGCATTACACACTCCTGTTGACTACAGGTATGGCGTGAGCTTCCCAGGTCTTCAGTGGGAAGTTGTGTTGTATTCCGTTCCGCCATGTTGAAATCACCTCTTCTCAGATGTTGGCCTCTTCTATACAATGTCCCATTAGTGGATGGAAGAAGAGTGTCTTCCTATGGACGAAAGGCCCAACAAGTGAGAGTTGGACACGAATTTTGGACATGAGTTGGCAGAAAGGAAGTTCTCCGTATATATTCCGGAACAAACAATAAGGCAATATCCTCAGGGAGTAAAGTTTGACTTACTGCTAGGGTTGCAGATGGAGCAGTCAGCGCTGTCCCATGAGTTGTATCTATTATATTATTGGCTTCTTCTAAAATATAACGTAACTGCCCAATCCTATGCATGGTTACCCAGAAGTAAGGGCTCAATCCTAACCGGGAGTTAGTCCAGTAAAGTTAGGCCAGCAAAGTTTGGCCGGCACAAGAGCCATTGTAAAGCGCTTTTGGACCACTCTTGGAGGCAGAGAGGGCAGCACACAGATGTGTGCCATCCTCCATGCATCCGAGAGAAGTCCAAATGTGCTTTACGGTGGCCCTTGTGTCGACCAAACCTTGCTGACTTAACTGAGCTGGCCTAAATCCAGGCTAGGATTGTGCCCTAAGTCTCATTGTTCGCTGAACCTTAAGTGTGTACAGCATAAGATAGCTGTTCCCAAAGCCTTACTTGGGCGTTAGCTACCTCTGTGAGTGCTTGGGGGTGGGGACAGGGGCTGGGGGGTGTCCCAATGGTGCTACAGTGATCACAGCATTGGGGGCGCCTCTGTACCATTGGGGTGGGCTGCAGCTCCCAACGCAGGCCTCCCTGAAGTGAGTAAAAGCTCCATTTTGTGCACAAAAGTGCACTTTTGTGTACACTTTTGTACACTTTTTAGTGCAAAACAGAGCTTTTACTCACTTCAAGGAGGCCTGTGGAGGTAGCCTGCCCCTCAAGGATGCGAAAGTGTCCCTGGGTGCCTGTGCCGATGTGACTGCTGCAGGCCGTCAGGACACTAAAAACTGGGTGACTCAGTGATGTCATGTAGCCAGGACGCTCCAGAACACCGTTCCGGTTGTTCCGTGAAGGGCTGGCTCCGCCCACTGCTGTTGTCGCTGCCGCACGCCCCTGCAATATGCGAATGGGTTTCGGTTGTTAGCACAGGTAGATTCCACCACTGGGGTGACTCCCTTTAAGGGGGAATGGCCCTGATTTGCTTCCCACGGTGGGTTGCAACACACACTTTGGGAAGCACTGGGCTAAGAGAATCCTTCATTGATGCTCGCTTTTTCACGGGCAGCCAAAGTACTTTCCCCCCCCCCAACAAATGTTTTAACATGTTTTGACTGCTGCGTCTGCCCTGCCATTTGTTTTAATCAAATTTGTGTTTTCGATGTTTGTGCTCTTACGAGCTTTGTTCTCGTACACATTATAAATCACCTTGAACGACGTCTTTGAAAGGTGGGAAAGAAATGTTGGAAATAAGCAGGTAATGATCCGTGCACTAACAGCAATGTCAGGTGATGGAGTGCCTATCAGATTGCAAGCAAGACGGGGCCACCACCAAATGAGGGAATGGTTTCTACCGGGGCAGGCAGTCTGGGGGCTACAGGTGAGAACTGTACCACCGCGAGCATGCAAGCACTCACAACCCACGTGCTCCAGCCACTGCTCAGAGAACATGGGTTGGAGTTCTTGTGTTCCTCACACAGCAGCAGTGGAACAGCACTGAAAAGCAGCAGTCTTTTCAAAGGAATCCGGAGGGGCCCTCCCACAGTGCATATCCTGGTATCTACATGCTTAGCAGCTTACCTCGGTCACTAGAAGTACATACATTTATTCATTAAAAGAAGCAAAGACAGCAGACCCCTCAAAAGGGGGAACAAAAGAACCTGATATATCTTATGTACAACCTATGCACAAGCTCTCACAGTGCAATCCTATCCTGGAGTTAGGCTGGCATAGTTAGGCCAGCAAAGTTTGGCCGGCACAAGGGCCACCATAAAATATGTTTGGACCGCTCTCAGAGTCAGATAGGCCAGCGCACAGATGTGCGCCATCCCCCCTGACTCCAGAGCGGTCCAAACATGCTTGAGAGCAAAATCCTAACCGGGAGTTAGGCCAGCATACACTAAGCCAGCAAAGTTTGGCCAGCACAAGGGACACCGTGTTTGGACTACTCTCGGAATCAGGGAGGATGGCTCACATCTGTGTGCTGGCCACTCTGACTCCAAGAGTGGTCCAAATGTACTTTATGGTGGCTTGTGTACTGGCCAAACTTTGCTAGCCTAACTGGGCTGGCCTAACTCCAGGTTAGGATTGAGCCCTCAGAAACCATAGAAAATTAAGGTGGCCACTAGAAAAAAAGAATAGGAATAGCTGATAATTGGCAGACTTGAGCTTTGAACAACTATTGTAAAAGCTTGAGCATGTGGCAAGGTTGGGCAATAATTTTCATTAACTATAATTAATATTTTTTACTGTTAGACCAGTGGTTCCCAAATCTTTAGCATGAGGACCCACTTTTAAAAATGACATTCTCTTGGGACGCACCCAGCGATGGGATCTACAAATGAACAAGGGGAACGCTGGGCGGGACGTAGGTGGGACATCCGCTTGAGTGGCAGCCCGTCTGTAGCGTTCCACGGCTGCCCTGGCCTCGGGGGGGGCTCCTGCTCACTGCAGGGGACAGGTAAGGGTCACGCTGGGTGCCTGGGCGAGCAGCGGGGGGGGCGCTAACCGGGAGCAGCCCCCCCCGAGGCCAGGACAGCTGCGGAACGCTATGGATGGGCAGCCAATCACATTGGAAGCCCCGCATAAGTCCCACCCAGCGTTCCCCTTGTTCATTTGTAGATTCCATTGCTGGATGCACCTAGTTTTACTTTAAAAAAAAATTACTTTTTTTCATTCAAGCCTCTGGTTTTTATCTTTTTTTCCTGTGTTTGGGGGAAACCATCTTCTGGAGTATTTGTTGAGCTCCATGTTCATCCGATCAGGACCACTTGAGTGGTCTTGTATTCCCTTTCTCTTGGTTTTTGATAAGAGCTGAGGCACCTTCACCTACTCATGAGTATACATGTACAAATCCTTCACCATAGGGCTACATAGAGGGTAACATCCTTCTTAAGAGATGGCTGGGGCCTGTGTTCATTGGATTGGGGCCATTCCGGTGGCATGATGTTCCCCTTGGCCTGTGGACAGAGGCTCACATGCCTACACATGAGTAAAAGCCCACATGCTGCTGTTTCACTTTCCATAGGGCTTGATACAGTTTCCTTGTCAGGTATCAGATTGTCAGTTTTGCAACCCACCAAAAATCAGGTTGCGACCCACCGATGGGTCCCGACCCACAGTATGAGAACTGCTGGTTTAGAAAGTTTGAATGGTATTTGTTCATATATTTTTTAATTGTTCAATACTATGCCCCCAAAAGAAGTCAATTTGCTAAAAGTGTTAAGACACATTTTTCATATTACATTTTATTCCATTGTATTTATGCACCTTTTGACACCTCCCTCTTTTTCCTTCTCACTGCTCACTTGGATGCTACCCTAATTTTCTTTGTGCACAGGTACAAGCTGATTATTCCTTATCCAGACTGCTCGGGACACGAAGGTGTCTGGATTACGCATTTGTCTGGATTTTGGAATAATTGCATAACTATAATGAGAAATGCTTCCTCTTGCTCTTTCCACTGCTACCCATATGGGTGTCTGCTGACCTCTTTGACATTTTCAACAATGTCTGTACAGGTACTGTATCTACCACAAAGCAGAGCATAGCACTTGCAGTCTGTACTTGCACTGTTCATGGAAATGAGAACAAGATCTTCTAGTGTACAGACAGTTTTAAAACAAAAACTTGAACGAAAATGTCTGAATTTTGGAATGGTCTGGATAAGGGGTAATCTACCTCTGATACTAAACTGGGTATGCAGTAAATAAGGGAAGGGGAGATGGAAGCATACATTCCTGCAAATTGTGGTGATTCTGGAGTCAGGACTATGTCTTGCATTATAAGAACATAAGAAAAGCCCCACTGGATCAGGCCAATCTAGTCCATCTTCCTGTATCTCACAGTGGCCCACCGGATGCCCCACAAAGAGCACAAGACAACAAGATGTCTGTGTTTTGTTGCCACTCCTTGAATCTGGCATTCTGAGGTAAATTTCTGAGGTAAAATTCTGAGGGAAATATGAGGCAAATAAAACAGAATTTGCTATCTTGTCTGTGGGGAAGGAGATATAATAACTTGCAACCCAACCTGGGCCTTAAGAACATAAGGAGAGCCTCACTGGATCACGCCAAGGGCACATCTAGTCCAGCTTCCTGTATCTCACAGTGGCCCACCAGATGCCTCAGGGAGCACAAGACAACAAGATGCCTGCATCCTGTTGTCATTCCCTTCCATCTGGCATTCCAAAGTAGCCTGCTTCTCAAACCAGGAAGTTGCACATGCCAATTAAGCCGGAACAATTTGCTACGGAACAATTTGGCAAAACAGGACAAACCTGATCAGCTCCTCCCAGCCACATGAGACCCCAAAGCCCAAGCCAGAACAGCAACGACATCTCTCTCACTTTTCTTCCTGGCAAGGAAGGGAATAATATCAGTATCATGTCAAATATGTCATAGAAATTATGAGCTATAAGATGCTGATTCTCAAGTATATATGGTGGTTTTCAAGCTTCCTGCACTCTTCTTTCTTTATGAACTTGTTCATCTGACATTCGATCTTTAGTCTAATGAAGGTCTACCAGTATTTCTTAATACCACTGATTGAAACCTGTTCAGTGCAGAGCGCAATCCTCAACTGGAGTTAGGCTGGCATAAACTAAGCCAGCAAAGTTTGGCCAGCACAAGGGCCACTGTAAAGTGTGTTTGCACTACTCTCGGAGTCAGGGAGGATGGTGCACGTCTGTGTGCTGGCCTCTCTAACTCCAAGAGTGGTCCAAACATCGTTTTCGGTGGCCCTTGTGCTGGCCAAACATATGCCGGCCTAACTCAGTTTAGGATTGCACCCTCAGTTATTGAACTTAAGAGTTCTGGGAGGGGGGAGGAACAGTGGGCAGAATGGTGCAGATGTTGGTGGCGTCATTTTGAAGATTTTTCTGTCCACCTTTACTTCAGAATTATGTTAGAATTCTGATTGATGTGTGACTTTCCCATAGGACGAGTATAAGGGTGCAATTCTAACTTGCACCATAACGGCAAGGCTGGCGGGCCGACGTCGTTAGGCAGCCTCTGGAGCCTCCCTGGGGCAAGGGCACCGCTAGGGCTATTCAGCAGGAACAACTTGAGCAAGCCGCGTAGCCTGAATCAGGGCTGTGTGGCCTGGGGACCCAGGCTTGGATGCGGCCTACTGACCACATCCCATCCCTGCCCCTGTCCCTGGGCCAGAATGCTCAATGACTCATTACTTAATGACATCACTTCCTGCACATCACTGTTTGATGACCCTCAGCAGGCATCATGAATACCATTTGGACGGCTGTATGAGATGACTTGACACCCCTCGTTTAGGACCTGAGTGACAACATGCCTGGCCCAGCACTCAAGGGACTCCAGAGGGCTGCGTACGTAAGCTAAGAGCCAGGTTAAAAGACTGGGCCCTATCAAAGCAGGCTGCCACTTCAAATCGGGGTTGGTTTGCCCATCAGGGCCCTTTTTTGGTCCTTTACCTGCCAGCAGAGATCAATGCTCTTTTGCCACTTCAGATTGAGAGATTCGTTCTCCTGCCATCAACCGGTCCCTGCTGTTGAGATATCCCGTCACCTGCTACAGAGGTTGGCCATACAAGGCGTACGATTAGATGGGGGGGGGATTATAGTGGGGGAAGGGTACTTATCTGTTTGTACATACCTTGGAAAATCCTGAACCATTTTTACCTGTGTTACAAAACACCCCTTAAAGTTTTTTGGCAACGGTGGCAGTGACATGCTGATATTCTCATCTCATTTATCCCCTGTTCCCTCTCCCTTACTCACTTTGGACCATCACCAGCAAAGTAGCTGGAACAGATCCACGGCGACCCTTTGGGCGAATGGAGGCTTACCCCCTGTTAGGTTGGCAATGTCCCCTTGCCAGGAGGAGGCCTCTTTGACTGGCGCCGCTGCAGGATGCGGGATGCAGGGTACACGTTGGTGGTTCGACTGCATCAGCATGGGTGGGAATTTAGTTTTAAGATTGGGTTGTTCATGTAACAGACACTTCAGTGTGCTGGTTCTGTTGCTCTGTACTTGCCTTTCCTCTTCTTTTCTTATCTCTTTCTCCTTTCCTTTCCTTTCCTCTTCTCCCTCTGTTCTCCCTCTTTTCCTTTTTCCAACAGATACCAACTGACTTTTTCTCCCCTCCGTCTTTCTCCCCATTCTGTGCCCCTCCCTTCACTTCACAGGTGTTCCATGATCTTCTAGGAATAGGCATTGGCGCTTCCCTGTATGAATGCCTGTCCTGCTCTCATGTATTACATTTTGGGCCCTTCTCCAAGATCATTCCTGAATTTTTCCCCAAAGGAGGAGATGGAATTTTACCTTTCAGCTGAGGAGCTTAAGACTTTACTTGTCCTGGAGTAAGCAGAAGGTTAAGATGCATAACTAGAGGGGGGTCACAGCATTATGTTTTGCAAACAGCTGCTCTCCCTCCTTGTCCGAGCTATTCGTAGCCAAGCTGCTCTGGCTGCTGGGAAGGGCTCCAGAGAGGTGGAATGGCTGCACTTAGCCGGGTCAGGGTGCAATCCTCATGTGGAGTTAGGCCGGCACAGTTAGGCCAACAAAGTTTGGCTGGCACAAAGGCCACTGTAAAGTGCATTTGGATTCCTCTCGGAGTCAGGGAGGATGGTGCACAACTGTGTGCTGGCCTCTCTGACTCTGAGAGTTGTCCAAACATACTTTACGGTGGCCCTTGTGCTGGCCAAACGTTGCTGGCCTAACTGTGCCAGCCTAGCTCCAGGTGAGGATTGCATTCTCAGGGTCATTCCCTTTTAGAAATTGGGTGCAGGGCATGTGACTGAACTATTCAAACAGGGGACTGGTTGTTGGTGCATGTGAAGGAAATGAATTCTCCAGGCTGGTGCCAACTGAGAGCGCAATCCTATACTGCGCTGGATTAGTGCAGCCGGCAGCCCGGCATCAAATCCAGCGCAGCATCAGGGTGTATCAGAGTACTGCCTGGAGATGCCGAGCAAGCATTTCTCCTTCAATACATGGTTGCTGAGTCAGCAGAAGTGGCCATTAATGGCACAATGACCTCATCAGTCTGTCCCAGCTATGACTGCCCAGTCAGCTATCACACGCCTGCCTGCTGCTGAAATAGATGGACAAACTCCACTCACTTCAGCTCATAATTGGATCACTACTAATCCATATTTTAGAGGATTGTCCATTAAAACCTTTCCTTATTTTATTTATTTGTTTTGCAAAAAGCTTTCAATATATTCAATTGGTTAAAAACCCATCTTTTTTTTTTGTCCATGCTTTTTTTTTTGGTCCTCTGCTGAACTAAGAAAAAAAAACAAACCAGTTTAAATAAATACTCCAGTGATGATGACCCTGCATCTTGGGAACCGAAAGCAATTATTATAGTTCTAGGAGATGGGTCTGATTAAAAATTGAGTTAAATTATAAACGACTCTCTGTGCATATGTAGAATCTCATTTTCCTTTCTGAGCAGCAGCAGAACATTAATAGCACAATCCTAGCTTTATTCCCACCATACTGGGCAGCCGTACCAAAATAGGCTGTGCTGTTTCCCCTGTCATAAAATGGCTTCCAGTGGCTTCTAATCTGTGTGTGCTGCTGCAGTTGGCCTCTCTGACTCCGAGAGTGGTCCAAACATACTTCATAAGAACATAAGAACATAAGAAGAGCCCTGCTGGATCAGGCCAAAGCCCATTTAGTCGAGCTTCCTGTATCTCACAGCAGCCCCACCAGGTGCCCCAGGGAGGCATGAGACAACAAGATGCTTGGATTCTGTTGCCACTCCCTTGCACCCAGTACTCTGAAATAGCCTACTACTAATGTAAGGAGGTTACAACCCATCATTGCCTATAGCCCATGATGGACTTTTCTTCCAGAAATCCGTCCAATCCACTCTTAAAGGCATCTAGACCAGATGCCATCACCACCTCCTGTGGCAAAGGTGGTGAACACAAGTACTTCACTTGTGTTTAATAAAGTTAAACCCCAATCGCAGTCTGGTGTCTTCCTTGGGGGTGGGGCAATGATAATAGGCTACTTCAGAATGCCAAATATGCTTTACAGTGGTCCAAACATGCTTTACAGTGGCCCTTTTGCCAGCCAGACTTTGCTGGCCTAACGGTGTTGGCCTAACTCCAGGTTAGGATTGCACTCTTAAGATGCTAAAACAGAACTAAGAACAAATGAGCTGAAAATGAATTAAAAACGAAAGAAACGAAGGTTAAAGAACTGAAAACTGAGCACTAAAACTGAGCACCTAACCTTTCGCCCGCTGACTTGGTGGCCTTTCTCGGAGGGTACAGTTCTTTAGGAGCTTCCTTAGATGTTAGAATTCAGGGATCACCTGTTCTTATGTAGGTTGACAATGACTGACCACTAAATCAGGAACATCCCTCTTAGCTTTCCACTTTTAACATTCCTTACTCTCTGGGTAGGGGCACTCTTCAGAGCTGGTAACCATGCATCATTTACTCTCATGGTCTTTTCTCTCGTATTCATATTGTTCTGGTGCTTGTATAGTTCTATTGCCTCCCCATACATGCATGCATGGTAATGAACAGTGGTAGACAACACTTCCGTTTGTCCACCTATGGCATCAAGCTGAACCCCCACCCCCAACCAGGTACCTCTTTCTGGAATCTACATTCCATGAAGAAGCAGCACCACTGCAGAACAGTGTCTCTAGGCCCCCTCCCACCTAATTCCAGTAGGCTACCATGGCTGATACCCTCAAAAGTTGCTGAGAGGTCCATCAGAACCAGCAGGGCATCGGCCAGTGGTAAATGATCTGTTTTTGGACAACCCTGTCCAACGGGCCACCTAACCATGGAGGTAGGAGCAAATGTGCACAGGAAAATGTGGTAGATATAGCTTGGCAATGGAGGTGGTGCACCCCTGCTTAATTTGAGGCACCTGTGCTGGAAGCAGCCATAGTGCAGAATCAGCTGGACCTTGAAGGTGCCAAATGCCCTAAATCACTGTCAGGGCATATTTAATTTAGGCCTAGCTTCCCGGTATACTTTTCCCTTGCACTTAGCATTACTTCTGGTTTGATAGTGATTCGCTGAAGCCAGCTGTTTCTCATCTGGCTGCTTGTGCCTCCCAGACATTTGTACAGACACTTTTTCTACTGTCTTTTATTGAGAAGAGTATTGATTTCAAGAAGCCGTTCAGCAAACTTAGAAACCTTCCCATGAAATGGGAAGACACGGGGGTCTGTTGCGTTGACTTTGCGCAGGTGACAGGATTGCGCTGTTAGAATCTCTGAAGTGGGATCAGCCAGGATCCAGAAGTACCCATGCTCACAACCCTTGCTGAGAACATGCTTGCTACTTTCAGAGGTTGACGCCACTCAGGGTGACCATGGGGTGCACGCACCCCATGTTTGGGCCTTCTCCCTTCAACTTCCTCCTCCTGACGTTGCTGCCACCACCCTTTTCTCCCTCTTTCTGCATCCCTGTGGTGCTCTCACACTTGCACACATGGAAAATAGCTGGAGAAATGGACAATAATAATAATAGCAGAGTAATAATCTGCAGAAGATCCCTCCCAGTGGTAAAAAGGTATCTCCTTCCCTGCAGGCTGGCTGCTATCAATAAAGCATCCACAAAGGAGCAGAGGCTTGGTTCAAGGTTCAAAAAGAAATACTTTATGTACAGTTCATAGTAGAGTACATGCATCTTCAATTAGGATCAGAGGTCCCAACAATTGTAGAACAAGGGACCCTAGAACTGTCCCCTTTGTGTGCAAGTGGGATGAGACATGACAATGTTCTTCAATGCAACCCCCATCTCTCTCTCTCTCTCTCTCTCTCTCTCTCTCTCTCTCTCTCTCTCACACACACACACACACACACACACACACACACACACACACACACAC
>JAJKFI010000036.1:6740175-6764891 GCA_029204185.1 Lerista edwardsae | reverse complement strand
CACACACACACACACACACACACACACACACACACACACACACACACCTTCACAAAGAAAACTAGACAACATTGTGAGGGGTGATAGCTTGGCATTCTTCCTGACATGGCATATTTCTTTTTGTATTTATAGGATTTTGTTGTTGTGCACATCAAATCACGTGTGACTTGTCTCCCCTCCAATATGTGAAGTGCTCCATCTGAAGACTAAGCCAATATTATCTATCAGCTTCTTTTCAATCACTTGTTCAAGTCAGGTGGAAAACTGGAATTATCCTCATTCCATTCCCTATCTCAACCAGATTTCATACAGCTGACAGAAGCATCTTTTCAGTGATGGGACCAACAGCCTGTGCCCAGATGTTGACGGACATGAGGCTGTCCATCAGCGTCAGTCACGGCAACATGCCCTTGTTAAAACTGAGCTGATTTGTGTATTGTTTTATTAAAAATATACTGCCAGCCTGCCATGAACTGGGGAGGAGTAGCAATATATTAAAATTTTACCAACACAAATGACAAACTGGCCTTTCTAAACTGAGCAATAGTTTCCTCAGCTGCTGTACAGCAAATGTGGCCAAAGCCTGTATCATTGCTTGAAACATATTCATAAATATAAAAATACAAATTCTTAAAGATACACCAGGTACATATACACAATGCCGTCATTGGAAAGGTTCACTGAATTTTGACATGCATCCCTTTCCACTATCTTGAACAAGAAGGTGTAGAAACGCAGGTTTCACAACCAGATGGAATTTGGGGATCCCTAACCATAGCCAGTTTGCCAAAATGACCTGGTTTAATCACAGGGCTTTATTCACGATTGGCCCAACAAATTGTCTGAGAGGAAAATCTAGGAAGTGTTATGCTATCAGGGATGGTGAATCTTTAGGGCTTGGCATGTCTAAAATTCAGAAACTGCCTAACTTGACTCTGCTAGTGTGTCCGTCATGTCCCGTCCTCTGTGTGTGTGTGTGTGTGTGTGTGTGTGTGTGTACACAGAGAGATTGAGAGAGATTGAGAGAGATTGAGATTGAGATAGAGAGAGAGAGAGAGAGAGAGAGAGAGTCCAATCATGTTTGGTGCTACATACTATATAAAACATGTCAAATAATTTCATCACAATAATGAAAGACTGAGTAAAACAAACTCAGATCACAATTCGAGCCTGGAGTTAGGCTGGCATAGTTAGGCCAGCAAAGTTTGGCCAGCACAAAGGCTACCATAAAGTGCCTTTGGACCGCTCTTTGAGTAAGGGAGGATGGCACACATCTATGTGCTAGCCTCTCTGACTGTGAGAGTGGTCCAAGCATACTTTATGGTGTCGCTTGTGCAGCCAAACTTTGCTGGCCTAACTGTGCCAGCCTAACTCCAGGTTCGGATTGCGCCCTCAGTTGTTGCCAGGTGTTGGTGTGTCACCCAATACATTGTGGTGTATTGCCTTTGACACGGGTGTCATAGGTTCGCCATCACTGTGCTATATCATGGGGCTGAGGTCCACCCATTTGGTAAAACCTCTTAGGCATGCTGCTTGTCAGGGATGCTTGTGGTTCAGGCCGAGCTGAGATGCTCACTGAAAATTACTTTTTTGGCTGATATTTGTGAACAATTTGGAAAAACAAGATGACTTTGCATCATGCTGAGGATCAGTGTTATTGTTTTCATTGGGTCTCAGCAGGGTTCTTTGAAAGGTGCATCAGGGATATTGAGGATCCCCTTTCAGACCCTTGTCTTTTGCCATCTCCTTGGAATTCTTCTGCTCCCATGTTTTCCCCTATTTCACTTTTCACAAGGCATCCCTCCCAATTTATCATGCATTTACATTTCAATTAAGGATCCTGGCTGTTTGTAAAAGCCACCCCAGTGAGAAGCACGAAATAAATTATTGACTTTACCATCATCTGCACAGCCCATTACCACCTCATTTACCCTAATGACACTAAAAAGACTGTCACCCTCAATGCAGTTCATCCTCCTAATAGAAATTCCCCCAGGAGCCCTGTTTATGCAAGTTACATGCATTTGCATATGTTAATTAGGTAATCATAGCCAGGGCCTCCGCACCGGTGTCTTTAAACTATGATAGATACATAGACGCCTATACAATAGGAAAAGATGCCGCTAGGAGACTCCAGTGGCAATTCATTTTTTGAAGAGGTCACTGGAATGGTTGAAATGAATTGCATGGGAGCCATTGGCAAATGGAGAAGTGGTCATCTATGGCCATCTGGTATGCCCAGAATTAATGCACAGCTGGTTACACAGCTGTTTTCTGAACAGTTGAGGAGCAGTGGCGGTGATGTTGGGCTTACAATTCAGAACTCACCTTTAGTACTATTTTGTGACTCCTCTGCAGGAAAGAGCAGCATATGCTGAAACCTGACTGACCAGGCGCTCTGCATATCAGGAATTGCCCGCTTCTAATTCCCTGCTTCATTCCTGGTTGCCCATGCTGTGAACTATTTGAACTAGTTCATTCTACCAGTTGTCACCTCTTAGCCATCCTCCTGGCCTACCCTGGTATATCGTGACAAGCTATTTTAAGCAGGTGTGCTGTTCAAGTAACAGTTGTACGGCAGCAGATTGGTGCATCATGAAAGGTTTGCCATACAAGTTTGGAGCACAGGAGCTGAAAATCACTGAAAAACTCTACTGGGTTCTGCAGTTTTGTTTTTAGGGCACCTTTCTCTGCTGGCAGAGGAAGAGGGGACAGACAATTTGTTACTAGTCACCCTAAGGGCGCAATCCTAACCTGGAGTTAGGCCGGCCTAGTTCAGCCAGCAAAGTTTGACTGGCACAAAACATATTTGAACCACTCTCAGAGTCAGGGAGGATGGCACAGGTCTTTGTGCTGACCACTCTGACTCCAAGAGTGGTCCAAACATATTCTACGGTGTCCGTTATGCTGGCCAAACTTTGCTGGCCGAACTAGGCTGGCCTAACTCCAGGTTAGGATTGCACCCTAAAACAGAGCCACAGAACTTGGAAGAGTTTCTATTCCAGGAAGTCAGAAGAGATATCACAAGAGGCGAAGGCCATTGAGGTTCTGCACCACTGTTTTAAGGACAACTGACTTAGAGCTAGTGGACAAAGAAGGGACAGAAAATTTGTTACTAAAGACCGTTGCCCGAGAAACAGAACTGCCAAGCCCAGAAGAGTTTTTCAGTGATTTTCAACAGGTGCTGCACATCTATCATGGCCGTTTGGAGCACAGCAGTTGAAAATCACTGTAATGATGCTTCTTCCCAGAGCTCCATTTTATGCAACTGTTAGCCACAGAATTCCCCCTGTCTTGAGTAAAGTCCCAGTGAGTTATTTTCATTGTGCTTAGTTTGAACACCCTTTTTGGTGTTTTAGCACCAAGAGAAATTCTTTTGCACCTTTCACCTCACCTCGCTTTCCCTGTTGTATTATGCATACGGCAGTGCCATTGAGAAACACACAGCACATGATTGTTTTCCCCATCTGCACAAGTTGTATATGTTTTAAATAGCACAGCTGGCAAAAACTGCTTCCACAAGGACCTGCTTAACCATCACTAGAGAGGCACTTCTCCAAGTGTCTTTGCCTTTGAGGAAAGGCAGGTAACAAATTGGCAACATTTTTCCCCAAATGCTTTGACATTTTCCCAAGGGGGAACTGTCATATTTGCCCCTAAAACATGAGCTGAAATGTGGTGGTAACTATAGTGAGGGACACTTCTTCAGTGTCCCTCACTAGATTTTGACAGTGATTTTTAGAGCACAATTCTAACCTGGAGTTAGGCCAGCGCACTTAGGCCAGCAAAGTTTGGCTGGCACAAGGGCCACTGTAAAATGTGTTCAGACCACTCTCGGAGTCAGGGCAGATGGTGCATGTCTGTGTGCTGGCCTCGTTGACTCCGAGAGTGGTCCAAACATACTTTACGGTGACCCTGGTGCCAGCTAAACTTTGCTGGCCTAATTGTGCCGGCCTAACTCCAGGCTAGGATTGCGCCCTCAACCTTTTCCATCATGCCACATGGAAACGGTGCTAAAAATTTTAGGCACACCATAGGTTTTTAACAATTGACAAGGCACTCCATGCTGTTGTGTGTGTGTGTGGGGGGGGGACACATCCTCAAAGGCCCTACTAATGAATTACCCTTCCCCAAACTCCTGCGGCATACCTGTGGACCATTCGCGGCACCCCGATTGAAAATCACTGACCTACATAGTGTGTCCTGGAACGCCATATGCATTTGAGTATTCATTGTCCTTGTTAGTATGCAAGCAAATATCCCTTTTAAAATATGCTTAAAATATATCACAGATACTTAGCGGAATGGGGCAAGGTTGAGGATGCTTTCGTGCTACATCTTCCTCTCTCCTGTCAGTGCAACATTCAGCATCACAATATCTGCCATCAAATTGAGAGCCGCTACACCAGTCAAAATAATTCAGTGATTAATTTGAAACAGACAACAAAAGGAGGAAGATGGGTGCCTGTTTGTATGACTATTCATTACCAAATGCAGCTAAATATGAAAAGACTGCTCACGAAAGCTACCTATTGTTAGAAATCAATGCATTTTGCAGGCTGAATGACATCAGGGCCTGTGTTGTTGGGGATTAATCTAGCCGGGATTCAGCTCTTTCCTTTCTTTCCTGTTTAGCAACACATCTGCCAAATACAATGGGTTGTAATTTCTTTGTGCTTTTTTATGTTGAGACGTTATTAATACCAGATGTTCGTTTCTTAGCATACTTTAAATGCCAAATAATACTATTAATGAAAACCAAAATGTTAGCAATTACGTGTCCAGACTCGACGGATTAAAAAACCTGTTAAAATTCTGCTATACCTCCTATGTTTTATGCAATAGTTTCCTCCTCCACACGCACACGCACACACACACACACACACACAATCCATTTGAGCTGTGGTAAGTTCTCTCTTTCTTGCAGGAAAATAGATATTTCCTGATACATTCAGCAGTTCTCTCATGCTTGGGGCCCAGTATCTTGCAAAGCAGGATATAGTTCAGAAAGGAAAGGAAAGGAAAGTCCAGTTCACAACACGACAATGACACAAAGCTCAAATTTAAGCTGGATCTATTTAACTGATGGCAGTAAGCCTTTGTAGTGAGCTTGGGGAGGGGGCATTTTATCAGCTCATTTCCTACTCCTCCCCTCATAATAACCTGTAAAGTGGGTCTTTATTGCCTCTATTTTTTCAAGGAGAAAGAGCAGTGTCAGGAATTTTATTAGAATCACCCAGTGACTCTGCAGTGAAGAGCTACTTGTATTGTGTTAGTAGAGGATTTAGAGCTCCCCTGGTGAAGGAACCCTGAGGTAAAATTGTAACAGCAGAAACAATACAATGTTATGCATGTTATCCAGCAGAAGTGTTCATGATTAAAATCTCCTCAGGCTCCCTGTAAAAGATCAGAGTTCAGGCGGGATGCATACTGGTGTGTAAAAGAGTTCATCTGCTTATTGAAGGTTTCCCGCCAAAAGTCAACTGTCATTATGCCCATATTTGGACATGCTGCCAGAAGCTCCTGAGGGCAGAGTATAAAAGGCAGAGGGCTGATAAGCTTGGGGTCTCAGTCTGGCTAAGCTCAGTCTGGCTAAGCCTTCTCAAGGCTAGCTGGGTCCTGAGTGCTGATAACGCAGAGATTTGTTTCTTAAGAGCTTTCCCAGGGTAAACCTGGTCATTGAAGCTCATAAAGGAGGACATGAAGGAGAAAATGAATGCTTTTTGTTTGTCCTCCGTTATTAGAGGAGGCAGTTTGTCCATTCTTAGGACCACCTGACATATTATTAAGTTCATTATTAGAACTGTTGGGCTGAACTTTCTTTTTAAAATAACAGCCAAGTTGTTTTTTGGAAGTTTTTTTTTCTTTTTTTCTTTTTTTTTTGGGGGGGGGGAGTCAAATAGCACCTTCCTATGATAGGAAAGTTATCCTGTCATAGGGTTGGATGATATTTCAGCACCCACACTAAACAATGCGATTAGTGACATGTGCGTTCATGCTGCAAACATGGTCTGGCCCCATCTCTTCCCCCACCTCTCTCTCTCTCTCTCTCTCTCTCTCTCTCTCTCTCTCTCTCTCTCTCTCTCTCTCTCTGTGTGTGTGTGTGTGTGTGTGTTTCCTAATTTGCACGAGGGTAAAAGCTACCACAGGTGATCTTGAACCGGATTTTGCAGTAATCCTGGTTTTGTGCCTTACCTCATTTCATTGAATAGTGTCAGATTCAGTAAGGTAGCTAATACATTATTAATAGAAACAAAAATATGAATGTTACATCCACACCCCACGGCTATTAAAATATTGTTCAATGTTACATCCCATCTGAGGGACTTACTTCCAAGTTAAAACAACAACAACAGCTGAGAATTTGGCTTCATGAGTATTTATGTAAGCAGGAACCAGAGATAGTAGGTTTTGTCTTGCTTGAAGGGGAGAGTAGATATACTCACATATCCAGCATTAATTTTTTCATTTTGCTTCAGGTTGAATATATGGAGAATATAATGTAGCTCTGTAGGGAAATGTTGGCCCAACTCACAACACAGTTAGGAAATGGCTTGAATTAAAGATCTCCTAAACAGACACCTTTCCCATCTTCTGTGCCTTTGCCGCAACGGTTGCTCTTACATCAATCTAGTAAAGACTTCTGCCATCATATTTCACTTTCTTGAATGCTTCCAAACCTATGAAGTCTCACAAAGTTTCATGTGTTTTTTTCCTCCAAGTCGTAAGCGGCCTGAACACTTCATCACATGAAAACTGAACAATATGTTTAAAGTTCTGGGGTTGCATGTAATATTCACATTGGAGTTTTCATAAATGGCATGCCTGCTAACTTAAGGTATTCCATGAAATCACATCTAGTACTAACCACTGAATTGGTGTTTGTGTGTGTTCTTGTGCATGTGCGTGTGCATGTGCATGTACAAACTAGGGCATCCCCATCAGTTAAATGTCACAGTTGCATAGTCATTAGGTGGCCTTGAGTGAACCAATAGCCACCAGCCGAACACACCCTTGGAAATATGGTAATAGTTCTGTACTATTTTCATGGCAACCACTCCCATCACTTCCTGGCAAATAGAAGGGGAAGAAATGGAAGCAGTGACAGACTTTATTTTCCTGGGCTCCAAGATCACTGCAGATGGTGACTGCAGCCATGAAATTAAAAGACGTTTACTTGCGAACCTAGACAACTTAATAAAAAGCCGAGACATCACCCTGCCAACAAAGGTTTGCATAGTCAAAGCTATGGTTTTCCCAGTAGCAATGTATGGATGTGAGAGCTGGACCATAAGAAAGGCAGAGCGCTGAAGAATAGATGCTTTCGAATTATGGTGTTGGAGAAGACTCTTGAGGGTCCCCTGGACTGCAAGGAGATCCAATCGGTCAGTCCTATAGGAAGTCAAGCCTGATTGCTCCCTGGAAGGACAAATCCTGAAGCTGAAGCTCCAATACTTTGGCCTCCTCCTGAGAAGAGAGGACTCTTTAGAAAAGACCCTCATGCTGGGAAAGATGGAAGGCAAAAGGAGAAGGGGGCGCCAGAGGATGAGATGGTTGGACAGTGTCACTGAAGCGATGAACATGAAATTGGGCGAACTCCGGAAGCTAGTGGAGGACAGGGAGACCTGGCGTGCTGTGGTCCAGGGGGTTGCGAAGAGTCGGACACAACTTAGCAACTGAACAACAACAAATTTCATAATGCTGTTGTAAAGAATACGGTGACCTGGGTTTGATCCTAACTTACCACTCCTGAACAGAGTGTCTTCTTTTAAAATTAAAATTTTAATTTTATTAAAATTAAAAATTAAAAGTCATAAAATTGAGAGTCATCAAGTTAATTGCTTACTGATTTGTTGGGTGACCTGCGCTGTTGTACATTTAAATAAATAAATAAACAAATAAATAAATAAATAAATAAATAAATAAATAAATAAAGCTAATGGGGGGATTTACACCAACCCTAGTGATGCCACTGCATTTAGGCTATGTGTATGGTGCTCTAATTTATTTTGTATGGTCCATTGTGGGTGTGATGCCATGAACTCTCCCACTGCGTGATGCAGACTCTAGTGATGCCTCTGCTCCTAGAAGTAAAGCATTCCTTCCATTAATCAAGGAGCGCCATGCATGGAAGTTAGAATCCTACCCTAAAACTATTAACATTTGGGGAAAAATATCAAGCCATTATAGCAAAGAGCAAGAAAGGGAAGAGAAGACTGGCTGCAGTACCATGGGAAAGGGCACAAGAAGAGGAACAAGAGCCACTGTGAAGTTACACCTCGTCTTTCTCAGACGAACATAATCGTCAGGGAAGACAAGCCTGGCCTCAGCCATCACTCCAGAGAAGTAACCATTGCAGGGGATTTGATTATTCTCTCACTGCCAGAAAGAAACTTGCTGCAATTGACAGCTGGAGCTTAAATAAGGGGGAGGGCACCTTGGTCTCTGTCACTGGCTAGAGGAACCAGAATTTCTGGGTCATTGCAACCGAACAAGAACACCAGCTTGGGAAGATCAACTTGCTGTGAATGTGCTTGTGGTTCACTGCTTTGTTCTGGCATTGCAAATGCATTTCTCCCCTACTCTTTTCCCTCTACACCCTTTCACATGCTTGCCTACACCCTTTCACATGAGCACCTTTTTGAATGTTTGATGCGAGTCACTTTGGGAGACAACATTTTCACCTGAAAAATGGAATAAAGATCTAATCAGCATACAAAGCTCAGAAATAAAGATTAGAGGACATAAGCTGTCCTCAGGGCGTTCGGGCCTTTGCCAGCTTAAAAGTTCATGATCCATGCAGATCAGACTATACAAGCTGACAGATATGCAAGGTTTGCAGAAATATGTCAATGAGGAAAGGAGACCTTTATTCCCCTTATACATGTTCTCATGAAGAATGGATGTTTTTTTTTTCAATTTTCAAATTGCACTTATTAAATATTGAAGACTAAAATTTGCTTCTAATCAGTTGCTATTTTGACGTGCTGAATTGAAATCAACAAGGAGCCTTAACCCTTCCTTGAACATCAAAGTGTATGAACAACCTGTCAACTCTGTTGCGTTTAAGCTGTAATCAAAGATACCTGCTCCCCCTCCCAGTAATTCAAGTGCAATCACAAAGACAAGGAAGTTTTCTAGAAACATCGTTTACCATAAACTGAAACTTCAGACTGATGAGTTACTCATACACACCATGCATTTGGTCTTTTAATCGTTCTAATCCATATTTCAAAGAATTATGGCAACTTGTAGTCTGTGGCATTGCTACGGAGGGGTAAAATGCTAAGTTTTGCAGGAGCCTGAGCTCCTATATAACATGGCCTCTACTTTTTGCCTCTAGAGCCATTTGCAGCTCAAACAGCAAAGCCTCATACTCAGCTCTTGGAGCCGCAAATGACTATAGAGTCAAGGGGAAGGGGCTGTGTTACACAGGAGCTCAGGCTCCTGCAAAACTTAGTGTTTTGCCCTTCCCATAGGAAAGCTACTACTGCTTGTAGTGGCTGTGCAGCCTCTTAAAAACCCATTTATTGTTCTGATATAACAGAAAAGTAGAGCAGGCCCAGAGTTGGAGGAGGCAATGGGCCTGAGGAAGGTGTGGAACAGGGAGGATCCTTGATAAGGAGGAGTGGAAGAAGCTCTGGGCCTACTCTGCCAACAGAGACAGCAAAGTGGGGCTGAGGTGAGAGGAAAAAGTAGCATTGAGATAAGTGAGAGGGATGGAATTTGATAATTGTACAGGGGAATGTGGGTAAGATATGAAGATACCAGGGCTATATTTTTATCCGCTCTTCTTCCACGGTATGCTAGACTGAGACCACCTGACTGCCCCAAGGCTCTATGTGATAATAATCTTAGGGAGACAGGATAGGGTTTTTTTGACCTTGTTGAGCTTCCTGGACCACTCCATACCATTTGTCAATACCATTGGTATCCTCTGAAGCCAGTTGGTTGGTTGAACGTTTGGAGGTGCAGTTTTATGGTCATGCTGTGGTTCCAGTTTTGCAAAAGGTCTGGTTGCAATTGTGGAAGAGGAAGTCACCTGTAGCAGAGTGGTGCAACTGCTGCAAGGAAAGTGAAAGCCAATGTAAACATGGGGGATAGTCACACCAGAAACAAACAAAAACATAAGGTGAAGAGAGGTATTTTACTTATTTCCTATACTACAGTACACCTTTATTCCAACGAACCCAAAGCAACGTACAGTAGAGTTGCCAGGGTCTCCTACTGAGGTCCAGTCCCAGACCTGCTTAGCTGCAGCACTACAATTACTGCTGAATGGTCTTATGATCATTCTCTGGGTCTGAGCAGAGATAGTGTCAGAAGACATACACAGCCAGCCAACCCTTGAACCCTGAAAACCAAAGGCAGTGATAGCACCCAGTGAACCAATGAAAGGTAGATGAGAAGGGGCATGAGAAGGGTTGCTTTTCCTGTACCCCCAGGAATTTGGCTCAAATTGTGAAAAGAATTTAATTGTGTAATTAAAGAAAAAAAGCTGATTGTGATACAAAGGAGACAGGTAGATGTTATTTCTTTATCTCTGTGTTTTTGTCCTTTGTGATATTTATCAGTTGTATATTCCAAACATTTTTTTCCAGTTGGCCTTTGTCCTGTCAGATTGATCTTTGCCCTGGTAAGATTCCATGTCTGAAGAGCAAATGTATTAGTTCTATGGCGCGCCACAGAAGCCTGACTGCAGCAAAAGCAAACGCCATCAGTTAAATTACTTTCTTTTCTGTAGACTTCATAAACATGTAAATTCAACAATCTCCATAAACACTTTGATATTATGAATCACAACAGGGCATCACAGCTGGTTGTCTGCAGAAACGGTGTCTGGAAACCTGGCGCATCATTTAGATGCGGGCAGGTGATGCGAAAAAGAAAAAAAAATGTTTCATCCAAGCACCGTCGCAACAATGGAGGTAATTAGACGTCTTTCGAGTGGATTTCACAGAAATGAAATTAGGGCAGTGTTTCCTACTAAGGTGTGCCATCTGGTGAGCTGCAGCACCTGATGGACCAGAAGGTCAGAAAAAAGGATCAAACTTAGCTGATCACCGGAGAGTGTTTTTATTTAGATACAGGTATGCCCCAGTATCTGCAGGGTATCCACCATGGATACCTGAAACCGTGGATACTGGAGACGCCTTTTTAAAGGTAGTGGAACATCAGTTGTTTTACTGCAACAAGAGATGTGTTATAAAAAAGAGATGTGTTTAATGTTCCCCTGTCTTTTTAATATGAGTCCCAGGGTGCAATCCTAACCTGGAGTTAGGCCAGCACAGTTAGGCTAGCAAAGTTTGGCTGGCACAAGGACCAACGTAAAGTAAGTCTGGACCACTCTCAGAGTCAGGGAGTATGGCTCATGTCTGTGTGATGGCCTCTCTGACAGTGGTCAAAACATATTTTATGGGTCTAGCCTAACTGTGCCGGCCTAACTTCTGGTTCGTATCCCACCCCCAGTATCCATGGTATCCGTGGATAACTGAAACCATGGAAACCAAATCAGTGGATACTGGGACAAGGCTGTACTGCCACCTTTTTCTATTTGTAGCCCAATTTATTTGCAACAGGATTCTGAAAGCAGCTTTCAGCACAAGATACAATTCAAACTCCTCATTAAAAATTTTAAACCATTGAAGACATTGATCTTTCAGGAGAGATGGAGATTAGAACAGTTACCGAAAGAGAGAGAGAGAGAGAAAGAGAGAGAAAGAGAGAGAGAGAGAGAGAGAGAGAGAGAGAGAGAGAGAGAATTTTTTACTCCGGCCCAAAAAACTCTCTCATATATCTTAAACTAATAATAATACAACAGAATATCCCATCACAATAACAAGACTCCAATAACTCCAAATTTATCCAAATCAGATCATCAGCATACTCTCAATTCCACATATAATCAATACCATACAATCAGCTATTCAGTCACCAATAGCACAAAGAAAAAAACTGTTCTTGTGCCTGGTTCTAATATACAATGTCCTATAAAGACGTCCAGAGGGAAGTTCAAACAGATTACGACCAGGGTGAGAGCGATCTGCAACAATCCTCTCTGCTCCCTTCCTCATCCGAGCAATATATAAATCATCCATAGAGAGCAAGCTGGCTCCTATTATTCTTTCTGTGGTTTTGACTGTCCTTTGGAGTCTATTCTTATTCTGTTTAGTCACTCAACCAAACCAAACTGTTACAGAGTTAGAAAGAACAGTTTCAATGATTCCTAAAAGAGTGGAAAGAGGAAAAGCTCCTTAATTTAGAAAAGGTCACCCAATCCTTGAGATGGGTTGCAAAGGCTCTGCTCTATGGTCCACATTCAACAGATGTTAGTTTGGGGAGTAAGAAGCACAGGGCCTTCTCTATGGTGGCACCACAATTCTAAAATTCTGGAATTCCCTCCCAGGGAGATCAGTCACGTCAAGATGACTCACAACCTAGCCTGGAGAAGAAGAGGCTGAGAGGGGTTGTGATAGTGCTCTTCAAATCCTTGAAGGGTTATCATATGGAAGAAGAGGGGGAAAACGTTTTCCACTGAGAGTAGAACTAGGTCTAATGGGTATAAGCTCCAAGAGAGGGGATTGCAGCTGGACATCAGGAAGAAATCCTTGATGGTAAAGGCAGTTCGGCAGTGGAATAGATTCCAGGGAAAAGTGGTGGATTCTCCCTCACTGGACAACTTCAAGCAGAGGCTCGACAGGCACCTGCTGGAGATGCTCTAGCAGGATTTCCTGCCACAGGCAGGGGGTAGACTAGATGACCTTGTAGGTTCCTTCCAACTCTATGATTCTATAACAGTAAAAATGCAATAAAAAGCAAGATGAGCAATATAAATCAATCAAACAGGCAACAATCCTTGATTAATTGAAAGGAGCTGGAAAGGAAAAACTGTACACAGGAAAAGAAAAAACACAGCAGTAAACAGAGGACAAAAATCATTGTTTGTGGAAAGAAAATGCCAAAATGTTTTAAAAGGCTCTGGGTTGAAATTGTCTTGCACCAGTACTAATCCTAATGATACTGTTGTGCTGAATTTGTTTTTTATTTATAACAATTATGTAAGTCACTTGCAGTGGAAAAAGTGTGTGGGTTAAACTTTAGAATGAAGAAGGTATCTGGGAATGGGTTGAAGGGGTAGATAAATATCTTGCCCTTTGCTTCTGCCTTTGCGTCCTGCATTTTCACTCTTGAGCCAGATCATTAAGAATATATTGGATTTATATCCTGCCTTTCTGCCCTGTATTCAAAAAAGTAAAATGAATACAAGACCCCACTGAAAGATTGCTAGTGAGGCAGCTTAATTCGAAGGGAATTCCACAATTGTGGAGCCACCACCGAGAAGGCCCTATTTCTGGCCGCCATCCCTTTCACCTCACCTGGTGGCGGCACAATCCATAGGGCCCCTTCAGAGAACCTAAGAGCACAGGTAGGATTATATGGAAGAAGGCGGTCCCTCAGATACCTTGGACCCAAGCTGTAAAGGGCTTTAGAAGTCAAAACTAGCACTTGAATGCTGTATGTAGCTTCAACACTGTCTACATTGACAGGCGTTTTGCTCCCCAACTGTGTTCTACCTGGAGATGTCCTATATTGAATCTGGGATGTTCTGGTTGCAGAAGCTCTTCCATGGAGCTCTGCCCTCCGACCTGACCACCTTATCTACCAACTGAGGCCAGTGCAGACACCCTGGATGCTCCTGCAAGTTTGCAACTGCAGACGTTCATCCAGGATTGTCTTGCCTGTGGGAGCTAGAGCTTACCCAAACTTGGGCATATTAATGTGAGCAACCCAAGCCACTGCACATGGGAACCATGCCAGAAACTGCTCCACATGTTTCGGCTATCGCACAATGCTTATTAATAGCACAGGGTGGTGGCTGCTTCAAGTGCCTCCTTCTGGCGACCGTTACGAGACAATAAATCTCCCCTCGGCATTCGGCTCTAATTATATAGCACGTCTTGTTCCTTGTAGCTCTTAGGGTTTTGAACAGTGCTTCAATTTTATTACATCCCACTCTGTGGAATGGTGATAAGATGCTTTGAATGTGTTTTAATGGGAAACAATGAAATGATATTTAAGAAAGCACTCACCAACAGGAGTAAGTGGATTGCCATGAAGATGATGCGGCTGGAGTGGCTGTGTGTGTGTGTGTGTGTGTGTGTGTGTGTGTGTGTGCGCGCACGCGCACGCGTGTGTGAGCGTGCGGGTGTGTGTTTTATTCAACTGCTCTGTATCAGTATAAGTGTCAGACAGAACAAACATGTTTATAACTGACCTACTTTCCCCGGCACCAGCAGAAGCCGCCAGAAGGGAGAAGTTAAAAACGAGGTCAGGTTTTTACAATTTGAAACAAGAGAAGAACTAGCAGAAAACACTACCTGTGTTATAATGAACAAACCTGATGATGTGCCACATTAAAAAAAATACATGTCATATTATGATACATGAGCCATGCCTGAGCCCTCGGTGGTGCAATATTAACTGATTTGGGTTTGATGGGGTCCCCGGTCAAACGTCTACCAAGATGGGTCTTGATGTAGCTGCTGATCTCTGAAATGAGAATGTCTCCAAGGTGCAAAGTTTCCTTTGACTTGGCACATTTCACTTTCCCCAAGGGACAAATGTTGGTTTTGCTTGCAGTGCTCAGAACTCTGATGCTAGCAGTCCAGAAGAAAGATAGCAACTGGTGGTATCTGCATGAACCATGCGAAGCAAGGAACCTCATAAGGAACATAAGAACATGAGAAGAGCCCTGCTGGATCAGGCCAAAGGCCCATCTAGTCCAGCTTCCTGCATCTCACAGAGGCCCACCAGACGCCTCAGGGTATTCCCTGAGCAAAACAACTAGATACTAGATACAAAACAACTAGATACTCGCATCTCGTTGCCACACCCCTACATCCAGCACTCCAGGGTAGCCTACCTCTAAAATAAGGAGGTTGCACTAACTGTCATGGCCTGTAGCCTGCGATGGACTTTTCCTCCAGATATCTGTCCAGCCCCCTTTAAAAGGTATCTGGGCCAGATGCCATCACCACCTCCTGTGGCAAGGAGTTCCACAGATTAATTACCAGCTGGGTAAAAAAGTATTTCCTTTAAGAATAAGGAAGGAGGAACCTTACGAGGAACTTCAAGTATGCCTCATAAGGTGACACAGTGAGAAGTCTAGAGGAAGTGCTACAAGGCTAAGAGTGCAATCCTAATCTGGAGTTGACCCAGCACAGTTAGGCAGGGCTGGCTCTAGGAGCAGCGGGACCCAATGCGAACAATCCCGCAGGGCCTCCCACCCTCCCCATCACTCACAAAGAAGAGTGCTTGCAAAGCATGTGCAAAGTGCACACCTGGACATAAGTTGTGAGCTACTGATCATCCATTCACTGCTAGGTAGCGATAGGCCCCAACATTCATTCCAACAGCTGAACTCCTAACATAGATGTTTCTCCAAAGAAGGTCGGCCAAGTTCTCTGCAGCCTACAACTCATCCTGAAATCAAAGATAAATGATTAGGTTAACACAAATTAAAACTGTGGTACACAGAAGAGACGTGGTGGCGCTGCGGGTTAAACCACTAAGCTATTGAGCTTGCTGACCGGAAGGTTGGCGGTTCGAGACCGTGCAATGGAGTGAGCTCCCATTGCTTGCCCAGCTCCTGCCAACCTAGCAGTTTGCATGTAAAGGCATGTAAAAATGCAAATAGATAAATAAGTGCCACTTCGGTGGGAAGGTAACGGCGTTCCGTGCACCTTGGCATATAGTCATGACCACATGACCACAGAAGCTTGTCCTTGGACAAATGCTGGCTCTTTGACTTCAAAGATGAGGACCTTCCCCTACAATTGGTCACGACTAGACCAACTGGGGAACGCTTTACCTTTACGTTTTACACAGAAGTGACTACCACAGAAGCTCATGTTTTGTGGAGTGGTAGACACATCACAATGAGCTCATGGTTTTGCATTTTCGTCTCTGAAATTCTGCTTCATTCTGAGAACTGTTTTTTCTCCAACAGTCGATTTTGCTGAATCATTCACTGGGGTCCAGTTTGCTGTAGTTCTGAAGTTGTCAGTTCTGATCACGATATTCTTCCAGGTCTACACAGTACATCCAGTAGCCTTATGTTCTTCGATTCTGAAATGGAGTTTTATTGGGCTGCTCTTTTGTCTCAGGCAAGCCTCACAGTGCCAATGAACCAGTGCCATTTCCAGATTAAGTATCTGCACCATCTGGTGTGTATACTGTGCATCATCCCTCCATTTAAGCTGCAGGTTTTGAACAGCTGCACAGCGAAACTAAGATTTAAAAAAGACGCAAGTTCCTGGATTCCCTTTTCTTCTGAGATGGGCTGTGTTGTAATCAACAACTGCAAAGTTTTAGAATGAGATGGATTTTTTTTTCCTCCACTGGCAGTCTGAGAACGGAACCTGATCTTCAGAAACAATTTGATGTGACCCAGTAGAGCAGTAGTTTTCAAATTTTCAACTTTTAAAGAACATTTTCCATATCAGCATCTCTGCTGTTAAGAACATAAGAAGAGCCCTGCTGGATCAGGCCAAAGGCCCATCTAATCCAGTTTCCTGTATCTCACAGTGGACCACCAGATGCCTCGGGGTACACACAAGGCAACAAGATGTCTGCTTCCTGTTGCCATTGCACCTGGCATTCCAAATTAGCCTATTTCTAAAACCAGGAGGCTGCACATGCCTATCACAGCATGTAACCTGAAATGAAGTTTTCCTCCATACGTGTGTCCAGTTCCCTTTTAAAGGCATCCAGGCCAGACACAATCACCACCTCCTGTGGCAATTCCACGGGTTCCACAGGTTAATTACCCACTGGGTAAAGAAAAATTTTCTTTTCCCTGTTCTACCTCTCCCAACACTCAATTTCAGTGGATGTCCCCTGGTTCTGCTATTGTGAGAGAAGGAAAAGAACATCCCTCTATAGGGTTGTTGTTGTTCAGTCGCTAAGTCATGTCCGACTCTTCGCGACCCCATGGACCACAGCACGCCAGGCCTCCCTGTCCTCCACTAGCTTCCTGAGTTCGCCCAATTTCATGTTCATCGCTTCGGTGACACTATCTAACCATCTCATCCTCTGCCGCCCCCTTCTCTTTTTGCCTTCCATCTTTCCCAGCATGAAGGTGGGAAACCCCTCTTTTCTAAAGAGTCCTCTCTTCTCAGGAGGTGGCCAAAGTATTGGAGCTTCAGCTTCAGGATTTGTCCTTCCAGGGAGCTTGACTTCCTGGAGGATTGACCGATTGGATCTCCTTGCAGTCCACGGGACTCTCAAGAGTCTTCTCCAACACCATAATTCAAAAGCATCTATTCTTCAGCACTCTGCCTTTCTTATGGTCCAGCTTTCACAGCCATACATTGCTACTGGGAAAACCATAGCTTTGACTATGCAAATTTTTGTTGGCAGGGTGATGTCTCGGCTTTTTATTAAGTTGTCTAGGTTTGCTATAGCTTTCCTCCCAAGAAGTAAACGTCTTTTAATTTCATGGCTGCAGTCACCATCTGCGGTGATCTTGGAGCCCAGGAAAATAAAGTCTGTTACAGTCTATAGGGTTACCAGGTACAAACTAGGACAGAGTGCCTATACCTTTAATCATTGTATAGAAGAGGGAATTTGGGCAGGTGCAGCTCATCATGGAAGGGATTCAAAAGCTATACCTGCCCCCAATTCCCTCTTCTATACAATGGTTAAAAGAATAGTAGGCACTCTGTCCCAGTTTGTATCTGGTAACCCTATCCCTCTATCCACTCTATTCATCCCATGCATAATTTTGTATGTCTCCATCATGTTCCCCCTCTGCCACCTTTCTTTCTGAACTGACACTGTCAATCTTTCATCATAGGTTGAATTTTGCACATCTGCTACTGAGACACGTTTTAGGTAGGGTTGTGAAGAACAGCCACCCTTCCAGCCTTGGAAATGTCACTAACAGAACCTGTTTGGCTTCCTCTTAAAATGTTCAGATGTTTCTTCCTAGAAAGAAACCCAGAATTGTCATTGAATTCCACTCTTTCAAAATTTGCTGCTCTCTCTAATCTTTAGGCACATCCTCTAGTCCTGTGACACCCTGGAGATGCCTGTTGGGGTTCATCGTCACCCCAATTCAATTAGAAGTGGCTTTACAATGCAGCCAACACTCAGCCAAGTACTTTAGAGGTTGGTGGTTTCGTTTTCATTAAATGGTGATGGTTAGTTTTCATTAAGTGAAGCTTCTCTCTCTTCTTCCTGAGGAGCCCTAGAGCAGTGATGGTGAACCTATGACACTTGTGTCAAAGGTGACACACCACAACATTTGGGGTGACACACCAGCTTTCACTAGCACCTCACAAAAACTGCATTTATTTTACTCGATTTTCATTTTTTTAATAATTTGTTGTTCCTTTATATCATACATAGCACCACACATGATTGGACTGTATTTTTTATTTCATTTTTTATTTCATTCATTTTAAAATGTATATCAAAAATTGTTTCTCTTTTATTGGGGGGGGATTGACACACCAGCAGAGTCAAGTTAAGCATTTTCCAAAGTTTTGACATACCAAGCCCAAAAGATTTGCCATCACTGCCCAAGAGTGTCTCAGAACATGTTTAAAAAAATATCTGCTGGACTGAAACTTCAGTTTATGGGGGATGTGACCTTCTTCCTGCATGCAATCTTAAAGAAAACAAAAACCAGGGTTATTGCCATCACCATTCAAATGCCCAAATGAGCTATGCAGTCATAGCCACAGGAGAGCTGCTTTTTTTCCGTGCTGCAGTCCCATAGGGTCAGGGGTTACTTGTGAGCAATGCAACCTGTGGGCGAGTCAGGGGTGTAGCTAAAAAGTTGCATGGGGGTGCAATTGCACCGGGCTTCAAGCTTTAGGAAAAAGAACATCCCTCTATCCACTCTATTCTTCTATCTTGGGGTGGGGGCAGGGAACAAACTCGTGATCAAAATGGTGAAAACCTTGTTTATGAATAAAACCATCATGTTATATACCATTCGATGCATAATATAATGCTGAATGGAATGAAACAAATTGGAATGTAATATCTCCATTCTATCAAAAGTTATGGCCAAAAACCCCCAAAGAAAATAAAAATGCAACTGTGATGTTACTTCCTGATGTGATGTCACTTCCGGGGCATCATTTTGCCCTCTCCACCGGGCTACTCCTTCATTAGCTACACCAGTGGGGCGAGTCAGATTACGTAGACATTTCTCTCAAAGCTGACTGCATCACTTTTGATTTCATGCATATAGAAACAGTGTGGCAAGATGGAGGAGAAAGTTTCCCCACAATGGTGTAAAGAGAGACAGTGTCTTGCTCCCCCTTTGTCTCCTTGCACCATGATTCCAGTCCAGATCAGCTCCCCTCCGCCGCTTTTAAAAAAAATATTTAAACTTTTTTAAAAGGAGCTCTCACATGTAAGCACATCACTTATTGACTCATTGAAGGGAATGTGTGGCTTGGGCCTCAGCGTAAGATAGTTTGCTGACTAATACAATCCCGACTCCTTTGCAGTTGTAGTCATTTTGAAATATATTTGCAGAATCGAAGGATTATTCACTGAAATTGGGGCCTTTCTGTTCATGTTTAGAAAGCTGCTTTCAAGAAAATCATACGGTTTAAAGCCCTTGACATTTAAGGGCCAAAGGACAACCTTCATAAACTCCATGCAATCTCGCTTAAGACAACAATTTCACACTGAATATGTCTTTCTCTGGAAGATTTTTTTTTTCATTTTTTTTTCGTTTTTGAGCAAGCTTTGTGATTACAATTGTAAATCTCTGAATGCAAAATTCAAGGCTGATGTACAGTACATTTATTCCAAAGAAAGAAAGTCAATCGTTAATTACTTTGGCCCTTTGGGGAAATGTGTGTGTGTGTGTGTGTGTGTGTGTGAGAGAGAGAGAGAGAGAGAGAGAGAGAGAGAGAGAGAGAGATTGGCAGTGTCGAGGTGAAGCCATGCTGTGTGTAAATAATGTGGCGTCTTAAATGCAGAGCATTTGGAAATGTAAATGAAACGTGCCAGCGCGCAGTGTTCAATATCACTCTGTCAATTTGCATAGCATCTCCTCTCCCTTCTCAAGTAGCCGGGACCCACAGCAGGGACTTGTCAGAATAAGGGCAGAGGGAGGACTCTGAGGGGACATCTGGGAAGCCTTGTCAGCTTATCTTCTGCATTCAGCAAGAAATGTAATTGCAGGCGATGCCATTAAGAGGGGCCTGACACGATGTGCGGTAGTGGCTTAATACCTCCTTAATAGTAGTGGCACAGTATTGGAGAAGAGCAGAGGCAACAGCGCAGAATGTGCTGAGCATGCTCCTGGAACATCACCCCCCCTCCCTGCCTGGATCCTCTCAAAGCTGATGCGTGTGCAGTTATGGGGAACAATGGGGCTTTGTTGTGGGTGTCTAGTGCTGTGTCCTTCATCTCTCTTGTCCTCCCGTCTTGCCTTACTTCGCTTGCTAGGTAGCCGTTAGATCTCATTTCAGTCCCTGTGAATGCCTCAAAGTGCTCTGTTGGCACGAGAACTACTGAGAACGACTCAGCAGGTACCTTCAGACTTATAAAATAAGGTATTCCAAGTGTGGTGGGATTTGAAGTGCTCTAATGAAAAAGTTTTCGGGTGAGGGATGAGGGCAGCTGAGAGCGCAGCCGTTCTCGGTAAGGGGTGGCACAGGATCACAATTCTAATCAGGAAGCCACAATAATGCGGCAGGTTCAGTGCTGTTCTGCCGCTCAGAACAATGATCCGGAACCCGCCTACTGGCTGATTCTATCCAATGTACTTTCCATTTGGAAAAATACAGCTTGGAATGGATGCTCAGACTCTTGTGCAAGCTCAGTCAGGGTGGGGATCTGAGAATGGGACCATGCCTCGTCCTGTGCACCCAGCTTTTGGGGGAAAAAAATTCAATAAATAAATACATGAAAATCTGTATAGCATTCAGATGTACAAAAGCCCCCCCCCCCCGTCACTGGGCATCTGGGGGCAAGGGAGTCAGTTACCTGCTGATTCAGTTATCCACTGAACCAGGGGCCCCCTGCCTCCCAGGCACATTACAGCACTTTGGTTTTGGTTTAGTAGCACGTGACGCATGGGTTTTTCTTGCTTGACCAAGGACCATTATTGCATCCCTGAGAGTGCAGTTCTAATTTGGTGTTGTGTGACTGGAGATAACTGGAGGAGGGTAGAACAGATTATATTGCGACTTGATGTAAATAGTAACAACATGCTGTAACTTTACCTTGTGTGTTTCCCTTGCCAATTCCCTTCCCTATGTTTTTTTTAATATATTCCTTACCGACAGCCTTGTAAGCAATAAACAATAAATAGAATTAAAAAATAATTATTTGGCGTTGTGCCGGCACAGCGCCGTTGCAAATGTGCATAATTTGTGTTTGGTGCTGGGCACAGCGCTGGGCGCAGATTCAGTCACTGGGCCGGTGCAAGCAGCAGCAGCAGCATGCATGCATATATGCATAGCACCTGCCAGTTGTGCTGGCCGAGTACCGTCTTAGTTCTGCCACAGCAGAGCCACACCGAGGGCATGCCGGAGGCAGGCGGGAGACATTAACGGGGCGGACCCATGAGCGGAGAGGGGACACGGCCTGTCCCTGGGCTGGGCTGCCCCAATTCGGACCACTCCTGGCTGCTTGGCTGCTATTTTGCTGGTGCAGATCTGAGTAGCCCCATAGGCAGGCCTGGGGGCAATGTGGGCAGCTGGGCCCGATGTGGGGCATTCCCATGGGGCCCCGCATTCCCACCGCGGGGCCCCCACTCACCAAGAACAGCGGTTGTAGTGCCATGCACAGCACCTCAAAATAGTCGGTAGTGACATGATGACATCATCACCAGCTGCTTCCAGGAGACCCATTTGGGGTGGTTTGGAGGCAGGGGCAGGGGGGGGCAGGTAAAGCTGCTCTGCTCACCTCGTTGGCTTACCAGTAATGGCATCTAAATGATTTAGCAACAGGTACTCACTTTTGATTGGCACTTGTGTTGGGGCCCGCCCACCGGAAGTGAGGTCATAGCCGGAACCCAGGAACCGCCCTCAGGAACCGCCGCACCTCCTCGGGAGGGAGCCCCAGGCAGCCTACCTGCTCACGCTGCTGCTGCCATTGGTCTCCCTCACTCCACTGCCTGCCTGCCTGCCTGCCTGCCTGGCTCTGAGAACGGGCAGGCAACTCAAACGTGCAGGCAATTCAAATGTTGCAGGGGGTGGGGCGGAGCGCTGACGGAGTTGACGAGTGGGCGGGCAAATGGGCGGGGCCAGCCCTAATCCTAGGAATGGGTACTCACGTACCCCCGCGTACCCGCTACATGAAATGTCTGCTTACAGCCCATAGAGATCTTGGTTTCAACAGCAGGCGGTCTGCTTGCTGCCCTGGCATGAGCCCCCCCCAAAGTGCTGGGCCCAATGTGATGACTTTTGTCACGTTGGCTTAAAGCCGGTCCTGCCCATAGGGTTGGTTGGGGATTACTCCAGGGCAAGGGAAACATATCCCTTCGCCCCACGCTGAGCTGCTGCTGATTTCTAATGTGGTTAGGCTGTAAATCCCATTAAAATAAATGACAGCATTCAGGTTTGGATGCCTTGTCTACACCGTTCCTAAAAGCAAGGATACTTGAGACACTGCATAGAGTTTCCACAAGAAACTGAGACCGTATCATGGAAAAGCAGAAAGCTGCGTGGGCATATTATATCAGGAATGGGTCACGCACGCCTAGGATGTTGCCTTGTAGTCAGTCAGATGTTGGTTCTTTTAGCTCAGCTGGCAGTGCCTTCCCATAGTTTCAGGCAGAGGTCCTTCCCAGCCTGACCTGGAGATGCTAGGGATTGAACCTGGGACCTCTGCTAGGCAAAACACAGGAAGCAGCATTGAGCGATGACTTCAGCCCTCTATCAGAACTGGTTTGGTGCGGTGGCTAGAGCAGGCCTGGCTAGGTAGAGAGGGGTATGCATTCGGCAGTGCTAGAAAAATGGCTGAGAGCTTGCGTGAAGACACCTGCTGGAGATGCTCTAGAGCAGCAGTCTCCAAACTGGAGACCACTGCAGCAGGGAACATCTTCCCCAGCGCGATCAGCATTCCACTGGGGAAAGCTCTGAAAGACCCCAACTAGTGCTGCCAGAGGAGCTTCTATGTGGAACGCCAGGTGCACGACTTAATGGGGCCAGAAGCGGCCAGCCGCAAAGACCGCTGGGAGCTGTAGTTGGGTCTTTCGCAGCTTCCCTGGTGGAATGCAAACGCTGTTTACACCAGGGAAGGATCAGGGATACTATCAATCCGGTCCGTGGGGCAGAGTTTGGAACCCCTTGCTCTAAAGCAGTGTTATTCAAAGCGTGGGTCGGGACCCACTTGGTGGGTCATGACCTGATGTCAGATGAGTCACAGAAAGCTGGGAGCAGCCATCTTGGAAACTGCAGCCTTTACTCTTATTATATTCCTTTTGAGTTAACAGTTGGAATTTTCAAGAGAGGTGTTTTTTGTTTTGTTTTTTAGTTCAGCGCTTTTACACCATATTTTGTCCTAATCTTGTTTTCTGTTGGGGGATGTTTCATTGTTGTACAATTGCTGCCGTCCAAGAATGCCAATTTGCATTTCAGGAATGTCATTTTGTTATGTTATGTTTTGTTATGTTATGCCACCTCCACCTGAAATATGTCTGTTTCCAGTTATTGTGACAAGGGACTGGACATTGATTCCTTGCAGAAATATTGGGCACATGCTACAAAACATTACAAAAAAGCCATTCTGTGTTACCCTCATTGAAACATTGCCTGCTGTTGCAAAGAGATGGACGGATTCCGCAGATAATGTAAGTGATTAGTGGAGAAATGTGTGTGTGTGTGTGTGTGTGTGTGTGTGTGTGTTTTGGTGCACATTAACAAGTCTGCCAGCCGTAGGAAATAGCATGTGCTGTGGCTGGGCTGTCATTCCGGCATTCTCAGTGGAGCTTTTAATCCGATATCACAATTCTGATATTTTGTCTCACAATATCAACTTTTCATCTCACATTGTTAATAACTAATTCCCTACTTTCCACTACAGCTCAGTTGTGCAGTAAACAATGTTCTGCTGCCTGCCAAGGGGGGAACGGTAACAAAGTTCTTTGAGCATGTGGAGAGAGATTATCTTGGAAAAACAATGGAATAGTTTTGGAAGTCATCCCAGCGCTATGAGATTAACAGATATGAAGGATTGTGCTGAACTATAATGCGTGGGCTCCTTGGTACTCTGATTTATGTGGCCACATACTCCTCTCCTTTGTTTTTGAATTTAATTAAGGGTTTATTAGGTTTCTTTTCCCAATGAAGCAGAAGAAGGCAACACAACTCTCTTGCCAGGGATAATCATTTATTTATCTCCACTACCCAAGTTCATTGTGCTTCTCAATGCCCTCGTGGGTTTTGTCCCTCCCCCCCCCCCAGCACAGTGTCTTTTCTAGTGGCTGTTGCTAGGGATATTCTGCATTTTTTTTAAAGATTGTCAGCCCTGTTGGGACCAGGAGCCATTTAACTTTATTATTACTATTTGCCTGTAAACCGCTTTGTGAACTTTGTGCCGAAAAGCATTATATAGATACTGGTTGGTTGATTGGTTGGTTGGTTGGATTGTTTGGTTGGTTGGTTGGATTGTTTGGTTGGTTGGTTTGGTTGGATGGATGGATGGATGGATGGATGGATGGATGGATGGATGGATGG
>JAJKFI010000036.1:6705861-6731837 GCA_029204185.1 Lerista edwardsae | reverse complement strand
TCACACACACACACACACACACACACACACACACACACACACACACACACCAGACATGTCATGTAGTGGGTATGCGGGGGTACGCGAGTACCCGTTCCTGGGATTAGGGCTGGCCCCGCCCATTCGCCCACCCACTCGTCGACTCCGTCAGTGCTCCGCTCCACCCCCTGCAACGTTTGAATTGCCTGCACATTTGAGTTGCCTGCACGTTCTCAGAGCCAGCCAGCCAGGCAGGCAGGCAGGCAGGCAGCGGAGCGGGGGAGACCGACGGCAGCAGCAGCATGAGCAGGTAGGCTGCCTGGGGCTCCCTCCCAAGGAGGCGCGGCGGTTCCTGGGGGGGCATCGGTAGGCCATGCGGCAGCCCCGGAGAAGGCCCGGGACTCCCGGGCCTTCTCCTGGACCACCGCATGGCCTACCGAGGAGGCGCAGCAGTTCTTAGGGGCGGTTCCTGGGTTCCGGCTATGACCTCACTTCTGGTAGGCAGGCCCCGACACAAGTGCCAGTCAAAAGTGAGTACCTGTTGCTAAATCATTTAGATGCCATTACACTCTCTCTCTCTTTCTCTCTCTCTCTCTCTCTCTCACACACACACACACAGACACAGACACACACACACACCCTATCCTTTCAAGTAAACAAGGCCTTCTTTGAAACATTAACTTTTAAGGTGTGGAGGGGAGAAAAGAAAGCAATTGTCCTTGTTTCTAAAAACGAACTGCTTTCTCTTAAGATCTTAAACTCAAGGTAATGCTTTTGCCGTGCACATAATCTCAAGGCATTTAATGGGACCATTACTGGAGGGAACAATGAAATGTGTGCATAAATAGAAACTTGTGGAATGAGATGCACCAAAAGCTCCCCTTCTCTTCCCCCCCCCCACATCGTCCTTGTTTTGTAGGAAAACACAATTGGGCCTCTGGTGGGTGCTCCTCAGCCTGTAATAATGTTGTCAGCATTGTCATAGAAATGGCTAAAGGTGCCATTTAGGGTAATGCGCTTGCCTGCTAATCGGCAAGAGTTTCCAATTGTTGTTGATGCTGGAGATGAAAACAGAGGAGGGGATCCAAATCACTGTTTTTGTCGTAAGGGCTTGCATTTCAGCGTGTGCCGGCAGCTCCCAGCCATTTTGGACGGCCCAGTTTTTCAGAGTGACAGGTACACGGAGGCGAAAATAGTGACGCCTTTACACAAATCATCGCCTTGTACAATCTAACCCATTATAGTAAACCTTTCAGGATCTTCAGGTGCTCGTCAGCCTCTAAATACAACCAATGGCATATGATTATGCGATTTCTGCACAACAGAAAGTGCCCGTTGGGCTGGGGAAAAAGGACTCTAATGCATATTTATTGGAGGAAAAGTGTCTTTATTACTACAGCACAGCACTGAAAGATTTGAATGGGGAATTTAAGTCAACATGTCCCACACCATCTATTTGGACTCCTCATTTCCTGCATGGGTCACAACTTTGCTTTCTCTGCCAATTCCCTTCCTGTAACCTCTCTGTGTATTTGCCTTGCCCTGAACAGAAGCCACAATGGGGAGTCTAATCAGGCCCGCCAGCCTGTCTGCTCCAGTGCATTTTAGGATTAGGCTGTTAGCCGGATTGGCACAGGGATTTCTTTCTTTATTCGTGTCAGAAGCACCTACATTAATATAATTTAATACTTACATCAAAATATGCAGCAGCGTCATTCAGCCGGAACGCTGGGCGGGAGGAACGGGTGAGCGGCAGCCCGCCCGTTGCGTACCGCTCCGTTTCAACGTCTTCCCCGCCCCCGCGCTGCCGCTCACCCGTTCCTCCCGCCCAGCGTTCCGGCTGAATGACGCCACTGAAAATATGTCTTTAGAATAAAATTCAAAGTTAAAACTAGATATCATTTGCCCAGTACTGGGCCACTTCAACAGGGTTCTCCCTTGCCAACACAAGATCCTCCATTGTGTGTGTGGAGGGGCATCGTGTGCACTGTAGCATATGTGAGATGGTTTGTTCTTCCCCACATTCACACAGCATGTCTTTTATGGGGAAACCCCATTTCCTCAGGTTGTCCTTAGCTCTTCCTACCCCAGCACGCAGTCAATTTAAAGGATTTCCATACAGGTCACGGTTTGTCTTGGCCTGATGGCGGGCATACGCATGCTTGTGCCCATTCACTCGGCAGCTCCTTGCTCGCTTTCCATAGTTCCAAAGCAGGCTGTGGCGACTGGTTATGGGGGGGGGGCGCAGTCCTAAGGAAGCTATTCCGCGATCTCAATCTTGACGGTGGACGTTGATGGCCATACAGTGGGTGTGTTTCTAGGGATGTCGCTTTAACACACTCCTTCTGCGCTGCGCTCTCCCGACGAAATTTGGGAGGGGGAAGGCCAGCCAGGTAATGCACCTTTTGTACTGGGGTCAGTTTTAGGCATCCTGTGACCAGCCTTGCCGTTTCATTTAGTGCCACATCCACCTGTTTTGCGTGATTCCATCTATACCAGACAGAGCTGGCGCATTCTCCAACCGAGTGGCGTAGTGCTAAAGCGGAAGTCGTTGTGGTTGGGAACCCCATCTTGTGTTTGTTATTTTATTGGGGGACATGAAAGGAGCCTCCCCAAAGATTGACTTCCCTTTGGCAATCGGGCGCCCCCTGGGCAGCGGTGGTGTCACCAGCGAATCCTTTCAACCCAGAAGTACCTTTTCCCACTGACAGAAGCCACAGAGATGAGAAGCAGGGAGGAGTTAAGAAAATCTAATGGGGATTAGATTGGATTCATCCTGCTCCTCCCAAATTTGGCAAAAGCTTGAATCAGTGGGTTCATGCATAGTTGGACTATGGAAGGTCAGGATTTAGCATGACCTGGGAACATCCCTGAACTGGTCTAGATAGCCATTCTGTCTCATCAGTCTAAGGCTAATGAAATGCTCCCTTACCTGTTGGTGGCCTTTGCGGACTCTGGATGCAGCACCATTTTGGCACCACTGCTCCTTCGGGAGCCACTGAGGATATAGGTTTGGGTTGTGGGTTTCCTTATTCATGAGACTTCCATATTTTGTGGGTTGTTTTTTTTTTTTCCCCATGGAGTATCCAAAAGACATCTATACCACTTTTTCACTTCTTAATCCTTGATTTTGAAGCATCCAAGTGAGTTTTTGAATGTGTGGTTGCAAAACTCAAGTGGCTTTTGATATCAGTGTGTTTGGAGGTGAAATGGCATCCTCGACTGCCCCCTACAGATACCCTTCTTCTTGACAGCTCCTTCATTGTGGCTTTAGAGGGCAGCCATCTTCTCTTCTGCACTTGAAAAGCATGGAAGTGGGAAGATGGTTTGTACCTGTAGGACAGTGGTCAGGGAACAGGGGTAAATTACCCCAAATGGGGTAAAAATGAAATTCCTGGGGGTAATGGACAGTCGTGCTGCCAAGACACAGCCGGGCATGCATATGAATCTATATGCATGCCCGGCTGTGTCTTGGCAGCACGACCATCCATTACCCCTGTTCCGGTTCCGTCGCTGGCTGGCTGGCTCCATTTTGTTTTGTTTTGTTTGTTTTGCTCCGCCCTTTACAACTTCATATTTACACAGCATTAATTAAGCTCATTAATTAATCAAATAAAAAGCAATGGGTTCCAATATGTAATTTTTTTTTCTTTTGTTCTGGCGGGGTGGGGGGTAATGTTGGCATATCTAAATATATTTTGGGGTAAAAGGTAAAAAAGTTCCCTGACCCCTGCTGTAGGAGTCTTTACATTACTTTGGCTCACAATGCGGGTGGGGTGCGGAGCACAATGCTCAGGGCTCAGGGTACTCTCCTTCACTGGGCAAGGAGGAGTCGGCAGCCTTCATTGGTAAGAGATACACAGCACAATCCTAGAAACAGGAAGAGGCTATCCAGGCAGTTCTAGTCAAAAAAATTACCAAAATGTGGAGCAGGTGCACTATGTTTCAGAGAAACTCCAGGATATGGGCCTGAAGAAAGGTAAGAAGAAAGTCAAGGAACTATAGAGGAACTAAAAACTGGTAAAGGATAGAAAAGTGGTTCTGGGAGCTCCAGGGCAACCATGCCCTTCTTCAACATCCTTGACCAGTTCTTATTGACCAGTTGACCATCCTTATGTGTGGACCATAAAGTGTCATCATGTCCCACATGCATGACACAGCTGTGACAGAATTCAGGCACATTCCTGGCAGTGGCAATATCTGGTCTTTGACTGTAATAAAACTGAACTGAACTGAACTGGCAGTGGCATTTCTACAGGAAGGGCAAAGCTCTACGTTTTGCAAGAAGAAGGCCTTCCACCTTGCAGTGGAAATCACTCCTCCCCTGCACCGTTTTAGCCAATCCTCACAGGGAACAGCAACACCTTGGTGTTTCTTACTGGCTACAGCAGCAAGGGAGAGGAGGGATTTACATGACAGGGTAAGGCTTCTTGCAACACTTAGAGCTTTGCCCTCCCTGTAGAAACGCCTCTGATTCCTGGAGTACAACAACAGAAACAATAGCACTGTAGAATGTCGTGCACTGAGCAATGCGCTGGGGCCACACAGCAGGAAGGGGAAGAATGCACCGCTGATGTCGAGAGATGGGATTGGTGCCACTAAGATCAGAACAGCCATCAGGGCCAGCCGATCCATGAGGCCAACTGAAGCAGGAAGCAGATTGGTGAGGGGATGCTGACCCAGTGGTGTCATGCAGCCGGAACGCTAGGCGGGAGGAACGGGTGAGCGGCACGCGGGGGCGGGGAAGACGGCAAAATGGACCGGAACGCAGCGGGCGGGCTGCCGCTCACCCATTCCTCCCGCCCAGCGTTCCGGCTGCATGACGCCGCTGTGCCTATCTATGTCCACCTTCTTGCCTCCAGTTTTCCTCCTCCTCTTTCCACTCCCTGACTTGGAAGGGTCACAAACGTGACTGAAGCAGATATCTTGCAACAGTGCAGAGAAAATATGCCCGATGCCACAGCAGCAAAGCTCCAAACATCCCTCTTCAGCCTTGTATTTTCAGAACCGCTTTCACATGGGATATAATCCAGAAGTCTTATGAGGAGGGCATTGGCCAGTAAAGTAGGTGACTAGAAATTAATACAATGAGAGGTGATGTGGGTTTTTTTGTTTTTGTTTTTTGAGGTGTGCTCATCTCTGAGATCAGTGGGGAGTGAGAGCTGTCAGGCAGGCTTCTTGGGTCGTGATGTGCTGACTCGGCATGGATGAGTGAGCATGTACACAAATGCCCACCTCTGTCAGCTCGGGGAACATGCTTTGATTGTTTCGCAGGGACACAGAGCGGATGCCCTGTCAGACTCTGTTCTGTTGTTTTGCTTCAACGTTTTCGGCTGCGCATGAACCCAACGCAAACCACGCTCGGAAGAAGCCCATTTTTACAACTTTAATGAGTGGCTGACTTTGGGGAGACAGTGGCGGGCATTACCAAATGTCACCGTCTATCAGAGCAGCTCAAGGGGGTGACACTAATATGACAAATGGAAAGGGAACGCCTCTCTTCTGGAAAGTTATGAATGGCATTGCTCAATGCGCAAGGGCCATATTACAAATGCCAGTTGGCGACAGCCTGGGGCTGCCTCCTCTGACGGAGAACGGAAGATGTGCGTTTCCCCTCCACATGAGATATGAGATGAAAAGAGTGCACACAACTCTGTCATGCAAGCTTTCTCTCCACTTTTATGACACATGCAAGGCAGCGCAGAGAGCAGTAGAATGGAAGAACGGAAGACAAAGACAGAGAGAACTGTTCGCCGTGCAGAAACACAGACATTTGCAATCAGAAAAAAAAAGACCTACGTACTGTAGATTTCTCATGGTTCAAACGGTGGAGCCTATTTTTTGAACCCTCTTTAGATCCTGTAATTTTGATATTGAATCATCTGGTGGGGATTGGACAGATCTACAGAGGGGAGGAGGCACAGTCTGGTGGTTGAGCTGAACATTGCCCAGTGGTGTCATCTAAATGATTTCAGAACAGGTACTCACTTTTGATTGGCACGTGTTGGGACCCACCCACCGGAAGTGACGTCATAAGCCGGAAGTGAGGTCGTGGCAGGAAGGGACATGGAAAAAGCCCTTTTTGAGGCCTCAGACAATTTTAACCTGACCCCACAGTTGCAGCAGTATTCCACAGAACCCCCAGAACATGTGAAGGAGGCCTGGCGTCATGTTAAAGTGACCCAACAGTTCCAAAAGTATTCGAGAGCAACCCCTGAGCAGCTCATTTTTCAGTGGCAAGGCAAGGCCTGGCCTGGCTTGGGAAGGCAAGGCAAGTTTTAAAAAGCCACTAGCTCATTTCAGCAATTCCAAAATCTTTTGGAGACAAATTCCAAAATCCCCCCCCCAGGAACCGCCACTCCTCCTCGGGAGATGGAGCCCCATGCAGCCTACCTGCTCACGCTGCTGCTGCTGTCGGTCTCCCTTGCTTTGCTCCACTCTGCTCCGCTCACTGCCAGGCAGCTCAAACATGCAGGAAATTCAAATGTTGCAGGGGGCGGAGCGGAACGCCAATGGAGTCGACGAGTGGGCGGACAAATGGGCGGGGCCAGCTGTAATCCTAGGAACGGGTACTCGCGTACCCCCGCGTACCCCCTACATGATATCACTGCACATGTCCTTCATGCATCATTCTGAACCAACTGTCACTCTGCTGATGGAGGAATGTGGAGAAGGGCCTCCTTTGATGAACTACAGGAGTTACCTGGTTTGTGTGGACGGGGATGATACCTATCAATGATGTCCCAACAGACAGGTCAAACTTTCTGCATCCTCTTTCAACAAGTTATGGCTTCTCTAGTGCAAGCAATACAAGCTTATTTTAATTATCATTTGACATTCAAAGGTTTAGGTCTTCTTGTATTTTCCTACTTCAGCTTGTTTTGTTGTTGTTCCTTATGAATTTAGCAGACTTAGCTGTGATTACAGCAAAACACTTTGATACTGGATTTCAATTTGCAATTGAAAGCATTTACGGAGCCCTGTGTGAAGGAATTAATATCTGCTGAACAATTTCCCTAAGTACTGCATTGATTTTTTTCTCCCTTTTTTTACTGTACAGGTGCCAAGAAGGCAAGAAAAAAAACACATTAACATTACTATTATGGTAAACAGATAGGTGAATAAGAACTAAAATATTTGTTGTGCCAGCAAAATTATAAACAACGCTAGGAAGGGCTTGTTCTCATCATAAACTTTATGGCATCTCAATCCACTGCAGTGAGATTATTTCGAGATGGTTCTGAGTAACTCTCTTAATTTGCAGGACTCTGCTGAAGCAGTTATTCTTGTTTTCTAGCCCCAGCACGTCCTGATCCAGACATTCTGTATTAACTTGAGAATTATTTCCATTAATGAGATAGATTGAAGGGATTCTGTGTAAGTAAACAATGACATCCTTGCAGAGCGATCAAGTGGCCAGATCTGAATTGGATGTTTGGCATCAAGGCATAGACTAAGTCTAGGCCAGCCCAGAGGCATACCTAGTGGGGGCACAGCATAATGTTTTGCAAACAGCTGCTCCCCCTCCTTTTCATAGCCACCGATAGCCAATGTCGCCTTTATTATGCACGAGAGGGATAGAGTCAATAGAGGGATGTTTTTTTTTTTTGTTTTTTTTCCCCCTCTCTCACAATACCAGAACCAGGGGGCATCCACTGAAATTGAGTGATGGGAGAGTTAAAACAGATAAAAGGAAATACTTTTTTACCCAGTGGGTAATTAAGCTATGGAACTCCTTGCCACAGGAGGTGATGGTTGTTATTGTAGTTGTTGTTGTTGTTATTAGTATCATCATCATCATCATCATCATCATCCCGCCTTTCTGCCCCATGGGCAGATGGCCTAGATGCCTTTAAAATGGGATTAGACAGATTTCTGGAGGAAAAGTCCATCGTGGGCAATAGGCCATGATGGGTGGTGCAACCTCCTTACATTAATAGTAGGCTACTTCAGAATGCCAGGTGCAAGGGAGTGACAGCAGGATGCAGGTATCTTGTTGTCTTGTGTGCTCCCTGAGGCATCTGCTGGGCCACTGTTGAGGAACAGGAAGCTGGACTGGATGGGCCTTTGGCCTGATCCAGCAGGGCTCTTCTTATGTTCTTAAGGCCCAAGTTGGTTGCAAGTTATACTGTAGCTCCCTCCCTACAGACAGGATAGCAAATTCTGTTTTCTTTACCTCATATTTCCCTCAGAATTTTTACCTCAGAAATTTCCCTCAGAATGCCAGATACAAGGGAGTGGCCACAGGATGCAGGCATCTTGTTGTCTCATGTGCTCCCTGAGGCATCTGGTGGGCCTCACTGTGAGATACAGGAAGCTGGACTAGAGGGGCCTTTGGCCTGATCCAGCAGGGCTCTTCTTATGCCTCTGTTTTGCTCTAGCCTCTAGGAATGGCTCAGAAGAGGATGGAGAGCAGCTGCCTGCAAAGCGTCTGTCCCTCTCTAGGTCTGCCTCTAGGCCAACCTTTCTCAAAGTTTGTCCCCGAACATATCACTTCGGATGGCCCACTTGTTAGAAGTACAACTGGAGAGGCGTGTTTGGATTGGGCCCACTATCTTTTCAGGATTTTGTTAAGTACAGGTGGAGCCTTTTTATCCGTGAGGCTTTCATTCTAGGATCCCTCATGGATGCCAAACGTTGGTTAAACGAAAACCATTTAAAAAACAAAAACATCCCAGTCAGCATTTATTTTTTTTTAAAGGCTTCTCTTACCATGGCAACTCAGCTCTGAAACGGAGAGCGCAATCCTAACCTGGAGTTAGGCCGGCACAGTTAGGCCAGCAAACTTTGGCCGGCACAAGGGCCACCGTAAAGCAGGTTTGGACCACTCTCAGAGTCAGGGAGGGTGACACACTTCTGTGTGCTGGTCTGTCTTAGTTCAAGTGGTCCAAACATGCGTTATGGTGTCCTTTGTGCCGGCCGAACATTGCTGGCCTTACTGTGCTGACCTAACTTCAGGTTCGGATTACTCTCTCAGACCTCTTCACCTTGCCCTGAAGCCAGGTGAAAAAATGCAAAATGGAAATGATGAATTACACTTCCGTGGCTCCAGGGCAGGGGAGGAGGTCTCAGAGCAAATTGACAGCAATTTGTGAGAATGCCAGCCATGGTAAGAGAGGCTTTTAAAAAAAATGCTGCTAATTAAAAGAACTTGATTCACCTAAGAAACGGCACTTATCTTCCCTCCTGCTGAGCGAAATCAGTGGATGGGGAAACCATGGATGAAAAGGCTCTACCTGTAGTAGCAGAAGGCCTGGAAAAAGGGTATATAAATTGATCCTTCAATAATGTTCTGTATTCCGTTCCTACTGAGAGCACAATCCTAACCTGGCTGGCATAGTTAGGCCTGCAAAATTTGGCTGGCCCAAGGACCACCGTAAAGCATATTTGGACCACTGTCTGAGTCAGGGAGGATGGCGCATGTCTGTGTGCTGGTCTCTCTGACTCCAAGAGTGATCCAAACATAATTCATGGTGTCCCTTGTGCCAGCCAAACTTTGCTGGCCTAACTGTGCCGGCTTACCTCCTGGTTAGGATTGCACTCACAAGGGCCACTGCGAAGTGCATTTGGACCACTCTCGGAGTCAGGGAGGATGGGGGACGTCTGTGTCCTGGCCTTTCTGACTCTAAGAGTGGTCCAAACATACTTCATGGTGGCCCTTGTGCTGGCCTAACCATCTCGTGCTAACTACAGGTTAGGATTGCACTCTGAGAGAGATGCAGTGGGTAGGTTGGAATGATCAATCATTTTTGGTGCTGACTCCCAGCTTGGGGAATGATCTCCCAAGAGAGAGAGATGCCTGACCCCTTGTCACCAGAGGCGGATCTACAGGGAGGGCAAAGCTCTAAGTGTTGCAAGGAGCCTTACCCTGTCATGTATATCCCTCCAATCCCTTGCTGCTGTAGCCAGTAAGCAACGCCAAGATGTTGCTGTTCCCTGTGAGGATTGGCTAAAACGGTGCAGGAGAGGAGTGATTTCCACTGCAAGGTCAGGCTTCTTGCAACACTTAGAGCTTTGCCCTCCCTTAGATCTGCCTCTGCTTGTCACAACACAACAGGATGAATCGTTTGAGAAGACGTTGCAGCTGGTGAAGGGAAGCAGTCCAGCTGGCCATCGATCACCATCTGAAAATATTGCTGTGAAACCCCTTTTCTTTTTTTGGAGACACACAGCATAATCCTATTCAGGCTTCCTTGGAAGTCCCACTGAGTTCCGCAGTGCTCACTCTCAAGCATGCCTAGGACTGCAGCATAACTTGGTGAGTTTATGCCTGTACAGAAGATCTCAGGTTATACCACAGCACACTGGGACCACGAGACAATGCCTTCCTTACAAACGTCAGCATTATTTGGATTTATCACCCTCCAGCACTAATCAGAACTCATGGGGCCCTTGCCAAGGGGAGAGCCGAAATAAAGAAAAATGTGATGGTCTATATGTTAGCAAAACTGGAGATTAATTTTAGCTGATGCACCAGGTATAAATTCTAGAGAAACAGCCAAGTTAGCCTGTGACGGATCACACAGAAAGAAGTCTTGTGGCACCATCAAGAGGAATAGATTTCCTGTGGCATCAGTTTCCATGGACTCTGGCCTACTGCGTCAGATGCGAGATACCTCCCAGAAATCCATACTCAAGGCATCATAATGATTGAGGGCAAATCCTAAACTGGAGTTAGGCTGGCACAATTAGGCCAGCAAAGTTTGGCTGGCACAAGCGCCACTGTAAAGCATGTTTGGACCACTCTCGGAGTCAGGGAGGAAGGCGCAGGTCTGTGTGCTGGCCTCTCTCACTGTGAGAATGGCCCAAACATACTTTACGGTGTCCCTTGTGCCGGCCAAACTTTGCTGGCCTAACTGTGCCGGCCTAACTCTAGGTTAGGATTGCGCTCTGAGGGAAGTAATGGTACTGCTGTATTCTGCTTTGGGGTGCACTCCTAACCAACTTTCCAGCACTGACATAGCTGTGCCAATGGGGCAGGTTCTGTATTCTGCAGTGGAGTAGTAGTCACGGAGGCCTCCTCAAGGTAAGGGAATGTTTGTTCCCTTACCTTGGAGCTACATTGTCCTTACCCCAGTGCTGGAAAGTTGGTTAGGGTTATGCCCTTAGTCAGACCCCAATTGGAATATTGTGTCCAGTTCTGGGGGGCCATGGTTTAAGAGGGATATGAACAAACTGGAGGAGAATGGAGAATATCGCAAGGAGAATGATTAGAATGGGGGCTGAAGACCATGTCTACAAGGACAGGTGAAAGGAACTGGGCATGCTTACTTTGGAGATGGTTAAGAGGAGGCATGAAAGCTGCTTCCAAATATCCAAGAGGCTATCTTGTGGAAGGTGGAGTGGATTTGTTTTTTATTTCTCTGGCGGGGAGGACAAATGACTTTAAGGGCGCAATCCTAACCTGGAGTTAGGACAGCACAGTTAGACCAGCGACGTTTGGCCACCGTAAAGCATGTTTATACACCATCAAAATCAAAGAGGCCAGCACACAGACGTGTGCCATCCTCTCTGTATCCCAGATGCACTTTACAGTGTCCCTTCTGCCAGCCAAACTTTGCTGGCCTACCTGTGCCAGCCTAACTCCAGCTCAGGATTGCGCTCTACTGTAAATAAAAACAAAGGAGATTCTGGTTGAACAAAATAATTTCTGGACAGAGCAAAATGTTCAGCAGGGGAACAGCCTACCCTCAAAGGTCATTCAGCAGAGACTGACTAGCCTCATATTGGGGGTGTTCTAGCTATGGACAGCTTGCATTGGCCGGGGAGCAGACTTGATCATAAAGGTCCCTTCCAACTCTTTTATTCTAACGCAACTGATATGGTCTACTCCCAGTGGGTTGGAGCCAAGGGTTTTCTTTCTCTGACAGAAGATGTTGTTGTTGCTGTTTCCTGGAGCAGACGTCCTTCAGAAGATGTCTTCCATAAATTCTGTCCAGAGGTGCATTCCCTATGTTGCTGAAGGCCCCTTATGGAATCAGTTTGAAATAGCCACATGTGTCAAAACTACATCTGGAAACAACAGTGGCCGTTTTCGAAATTGATTTGCCCAATCTACCTCATAAACGTTCCAGAAATCCCTTTCTGGGGTGCAAGAATCACCTGATAAAATGCCTGTACCATAATTGGAGAGGCTCAGCTCTGCTGCATCTTAACAGCCAAAATCCGATGCACGTCTACTCAGAAGTGAGTCTCTATAGCCAATGGACCTTAATCCCAAGGAAGAGTGGATTGGATTGCAGGCTAAGATACCAGATCACTCCCTAACCTAAGCCTGTGGTTCCCAAAGTGGTGGGTCACGACCCACCAATGGGAGCCAAAACTGGGTCATTCCCCCTTAAAAGGAGTGTCCCAGTTATGGGTGTCCCAACCGTGCTGCAGCGATCGTAGCACCACAGGCACTCAAGGGCTTTATAGCCAGTGGTGTCATTCAAATGATTTAGGAACAGGAACTCACTTCTGATTGGCACTTGTCGGGAACCCGGAACCAGCCACAGAGCCCGTTAGGATCCGGAACACCCGTTCTGGTCTGTTCCCCCTGAATGACATCACTGTTTATAGCTTACCTGCTGGCCTTGGGAAGGGTCTGGGAAGTCCGCAGCCCCCTCTATGTGCCTCCCTGAAGGTCCAAATTGCTCTGTGTTTCAATCAGAGCACACCTTCAATTAGGAGCACACTTGGCTAGAGTACAGATGCCAAAATACTTTAAAAAATGACTCAGAATGCAATCCTAACCTGGAGTTAGGCCGACAAAGTTTGGCCGGCACAAAGGACACCGTAAAGCAGTAGCATTCAAACTTTTTAGACCGGGACTCACTTTTTAGAATGGCACTCGTGTCGGGACCCATCAGAAGTGATGTCATTAACCTGGAAGTGATGTTTTGGCAGGAGGTGACATCATCAAGCAGGAAGTGCTGTCATTGTAACATATTAAAATGACACTCCTGAAATGCAAACTGGCATTCTTGGACTGCAGCAACTGTACAACCATGAAACATCCCTGACAGAAAGCAGGATTAGGACAAAACATTATGCAAAAGCACTGAACTAAAAACAAAATTAAAAAAAAAACCCCTCACTTGAAAATTCAGACTGTTAACACACATGACAGGTATATAGCAAGAGTAAGGCCTGCAGTTTCCAAAATGGCTGCTCCCAGCTTTCAGCCACCCACCTGACGTCAGGTTGTGACCCACCAAGTGGGTCCCAACCCACAGTTTGAATAACACTAACGTAAAGTATGTTTGGACCACCCTTGGAGTCAGAGAGGCCAGCACATAGACATGTGCCATCTTCCCTAATTCCAAGAGTGGTTGAAACAGGATTTATAGGCCCTTGTGCCAGCCAAACTTTGCTGGCCTAACTGTGCTGGCCTAACTCCAGGTTAGGATTACACCCTTAATGAATACTTATGTTTCTTGAAATTTGAATTTTGCTTGCATTTTGGTTCGGAAATCCACGGCTCGGGTATTGGACTATCGTCCTGCTCTGAATGGGGTCACACTTGCTCTGAAGGAGCAGGTTCGCAGCTTGGGGGTTCTCCTGGATTCACAGCTACACCTGGAGTCCCAGGTGGCGGCTGTGGCCAGGGGAGCCTTTGCTCAGCTTCGGCTGATCCGCCAGCTGCGGCCGTACCTGAGCTGTGCGGACCTGGCCACTGTGACCCATGCCCTAGTGACATCTAGATTAGATTATTGCAATGCGCTCTACGTGGGGCTGCCTTTGAAGACGGTCCGGAAATTACAACTAGTACAGAATGCGGTGGCTCGGTTGGTTGCTGGAGCACGTCAGTTTGACTCTGTTGAGCCGCTGCTTCGGCGACTACACTGGCTGCCGGTTCTCTTCCGGGCCCAATTCAAAGTGCTAGTTTTGACTTTTAAAGCCCTTTATGGCTCGGGCCCGGGGTATTTGAGGGACCGCCTTCTTCCATATAATCCAACCCATACTCTTAGATCATCTGGGGGGGGGCCCTTCTGACTGTGCTGCCACCAGGAGAGGTGAGAGGGGCAGCGGCCAGGAAGAGGGCCTTCTCGGTGGTGGCCCCCCCAACTCTGGAACACCCTCCTCTTAAAATTGAGAACTGCTCCCTCTTTATTAACATTTTGGCGGGGGCTGAAGACCTTTTTATGCCAAAAAGCTTTTAACTGTTGACAGGCTGGCTGGTGTGTTATATTTTATATTTATGATCCACAGGGTTTTTGGCTTTTTAAACTTTATTGTTGTGTTTTAATTTTGCTTACTATATTGTTTTAATATTCTTTATATAGTTTTTTAATGTTAAATTTTATATTTTTATGTAATGCCGCCTTGAGTGCCTTCGGGCATAAAGGCGGGGTAAAAATCTAATAAATAATAATAATAAATTTTGTGTTTAGCTTCTAGCCCAACTAAAGTAACATGCTGCCTGATCTTTAATTAACTCTGTCAGGGAACGTATAGATACCACCATTCTAGTTATCACAAGTGTTTAACTATTCTGGTCATGGCCCGTGTGAAGAGCGAGATACACTAATTGATTAATAATATGCAGATGTAACTGTCTGACTTGCTAGAGATAATTTTAAATTACAGGAAGACTAAGGGTGATAATGGATTGAGGGTTCCTTGCGGCAGGGGCAGCTGAGTATTCTCTGCCCAGTCAAGGAGGCGACACAAACAGCCTTACACTTCCCACATTTCACTTAGTTCCACTGCATGAAGTCCAGAGAAAGTTTCTCCTTACTGGGCTTTGGGGAACGGTCGTCAGCAGCTTGCAAGGTCAAACATTTGAATGGCTTTCAGAATCAAGCACTTAGGTCTACTCTTGCCACAGCGTATAGGGAGATAAGCAGCGGCGGCATTCAGCTGGTACGCTGGGCGGGACTTACCGTTGAGCGGCAGACCGCCCGTTGCGTGACGCCGCGTTCCGCAGCTTTCCCTCCCGCCCCGGCGGGCAGGAAAGCAGCGGAACGTGGCGTCACGCAACGGGCGGTCTGCTGCTCAATGGTAAGTCCCGCCCAGCGTACCGGCTGAATGCTGCCGCTGGACATCAGCCCACCATCACCTGGGAAAAGGAGCAACTGCAGGGAGCCTGCCTATCCCATCCCTATTGCAACCAAAATTCTTTTCCAACTGCCTGCTTCCTGGAGTCTGGAGAAGTTTGTAGAAACACCTGCCCCAGGACTCACAGGCTTCTGAATTGTTTTCTGATGTAGTGAACCACCCTGGGAATCCTGTTGATGGAAAGATGGGGTATGAACTTATTGTATAAACTGATTGATTGATTGATTGATTGATTGATTGATTGATTGAACCACCCCTCAGCTCACATACTGTAGATACCCGGCTAAATAAATGAGCTGTAAGATGGGAAATTTCTGCAAATAAATGAGCTGTAAGTATCCTCCTCATCTCAGGGTGCAATCCTAACCTGGAGTTAGGCTGGCACTAGGCCGGCAATGTTTGGCCACCACAAGGGACACCGCAAAGTATGTTTGGACCACTCTTGGAGTCAGAGAGGCCAGCACACAGGCGTGCGCCACCCTCTCTGACTCCTAGAGTGGTCTAATTGTGCTTTACAGTGGCCCTTGTGCCAGCCAAACTTGGCTGGCTTAACTGTTCCTGCCTAACTCCAGATCGCCCTCAGAGTCAGTCAGGGGTCAGGGCTCTTCCGGGATGTCTGCTGCCTGAGATTGTCTGCAAAAGTGTCTGCGGGATGCCCAGGGAGATCTGTCGATGGTGGGCAGTGCTGCCACCTCTTGCGGTAGCACTCCCAAAATGGCTGCCAATGGAGCACTGTGCACATCCGTTGGCAGCCATTTTACAACAGTGGAACTCTATTCTGCTATCAGAAATGGCTGCCAATGTGATTATGAATCTCCCTCCAAGGTCACCATCAGATGCAAGATGCTGCAAGACGTTGCAAAAATGAGCACTTGTTTTTTCTTCTTTATCGATAGGCAAAAGGTTATCTTTTGCGGTAAGCCAGCAGCTGGAAATGGAACCTCCTTTACCCGGAAGGGTGAATGGGAGGCACAACAGAGCTGGCAGCTCCTCCCTTTCATTAGGCATCAAAGCCTCTTGCTGGGGGATATTTTTCCACCAAGTGCCAATTAAATAAAGAGCAATGCGCGCCTTGCTTTGTTCTGTGCAAAGCTACACTATTCCCCCATCCGTTGAGGAGGGGTGAGCAAGGTTCCTTGGCCCAAGGACACAGTCCATTTGGAAGGGGATTTGATTTGTTTTGTACAGTCACAGTGGCGTTTCTCCCAGTGGATTAGACCTTCCTCTTACTTTTCTTCCAGAGGAAATTAGAGAGCAATCCTAACCTAGAGTTAGGCCGGCACAGTTAAGCCAGCACAGTTTGACCGGCACAAGGGTCACCACAGTGGTGTCATCTAAATGATTTAAGAACAGGTACTCACTTTTGATTGGCACGTGTCGGGACCCGCCCACCGGAAGTGATATCGTGGCATAAGCCAAAAATGATGTCATGGCAGGAAGTGACATAAAAAAGCCCTTTTTGAGGCCTCAGATGATTTTTAACTGACCCAACAATTGCAACAGTATTCCACAGCACCCCCAGAACATGTGAAGGAGGCCTGGCATCATGTTAAAACCCCAGAGCAACTCATGTTTCAGTGGCAAGGAAAGGAAAGGCTCCGCTCGCTGCCTGCCTGCCTGCCTACCTGGCTCTGAGAACATGCAGGCAACTCAAACATGCAGGAAATTCAAACGTTGCAGAGGGCGGAGTCGACGAGTGGGCGGGCGAATGGGCGGGGCCAGCTGTAATCCTAGAAACCGGTACTCGCGTACCCCCGCGTACCCCCTGCATGACATCACTGGGTCACCGTCAAGTATGTTTGGACCCCTCTCGGAGTCAGGGAGGAGGGCGCACTTCTGTGTGCTGGCCTCTCTGGCTCCAAGAGTGGTCTGTACATACTTTACAGTGGCCCTTGTGCTGATCAAACTGTGCCGGCCTAACTCCTGGTTAAGACTGAGCCCTTAGTTATCTTCAGGGGATGCATTTCAGACTGTTGACAGGCAAGGGGAGAATCTCAGCCAGGGTCTGATATGGAAAGACTTCTAAATGCAGGTGTGCCCCAGTATACACCCCTCTCCCTGGGAGACCTGAAACCGCAGGTAAGAGGGAACCCTCTGTTACGTATACGCAGCGGTGTTACGTGGCCGGAACGCTGGGCGGGACATCCGGGTGATCGACAGCCTGCCTGTTGCGTTCCGGAGTGTTACGCCGTTTGCATAACCAATTACGCCGCTTGCGTACGATAAGCAAATGGCATAACGCTGGGGAACGCAATGGGCGGGCTGTCGATCACCCAGATGTCCCGCCCAGCGTTCCGGCCGCATAATACCGCTGTGTAGAGGTTCTCCTCTACTCTCCCCCCCCCAGCAAGAAGTTTCTTTTTAGTGACTTGAAGAAAGAATAAAGGAAAGTGAGCACACCACCCCCAGTCTGTGGATAATTGAAACTGTGGATACAAGATCTGTGGATATGGGGACCACCTTCAAAAACAGAAATGGAGCAGAATATGGATTTTCCCAGCTCATAATTTCAGGAAGTATTATGAGCAGACCTCTCCTGCCCTGAAATTGTCCCTTTTCCTTGACGTGTAAAATGGGGCTATTTTGAGTCTCGGGGGCAGGTTTCTGGGATGCAAGAAAATTGACAGCAGGGTCCATCGTGTTATCAGTGCAATCTGTAGCCAGCCTATTCACTCTTTATGCAACCCAGGGTTGCAATTTCGCTGGAACAGCTCCAAGTAGCCCTGTTGGGGCTGCTGCGGCTTGCCTGGGGTAAGGGGAAAATGTTTCCTTACCATGAAGCATCCTTCAGCTTCTGCCTAACATGTGTGGGCGATAGCACAGGCCTGTTGGCCAGACTGTTCCTGCACGGACTGGGCTGCCCAATACCTAAAAGTATAAAAAAGAAGCTTGGGTATATAATGTATAGGCGGTACTATCGCTTTTAACTCTGGTAATAACTCTGGTTATCACTCTGGTGATAACAGTATTGTAGCAATTCAATGACAATTTAATTACTTCTGTAAGGTAATAAAGGAAACAGCCATCCTAGGGTATTTGGGCTCTGAACAATTGTGTCCTGGTCAAATACATTCTGGCCGTTGGTGTCCCTCGAAATTTGTTGTTGTTGTTGCTGCTGCTGCTGCTGCTGCTGCTGCTGTTGTTGTTTGCATCCCAGTTATTTGTGCTCACTGTAACTAGGCATCAAATGATCCCAGGTAAGAAACTTCATGTTATATATACGAAGCCTCTTACCCCAGCCCCAACTCTAACCTTACTTTTGCATTTTAAGCATAAACAACAGTGATGTCATGCAGGGGGTAGGCGGGGGTACGCGAGTACCGGTTTCTAGGATTACAGCTGGCCCCGCCCATTCGCCCACCCACTCGTCGACTCCGCCCTCTGCAACGTTTGAATTTCCTGCATGTTTGAGTTGCCTGCACGTTCTCAGAGCCAGGCAGGCAGGCAGGTAGGCAGCGAGCGGAGGCTTTCCTTTCCTTGCCACTGAAAAATGAGTTGCTCTGGGGTTTTAACATGATGCCAGGCCTCCTTCACATGTTCTGGGGGTGCTGTGGAATACTGTTGCAACTGTTGGGTCAGTTAAAAATCATCTGAGGCCTCAAAAAGCGCTTTTTTCATGTCCCTTCCTGCCACGACATCACTTCTGGCTTATGATGTCACTTCCGGTGGGCGGGTCCCGACACGTGCCAATCAAAAGTGAGTACCTGTTCTTAAATCATTTAGATGACACCACTGATAAACAAGTATATCCAATATAAGCGTATGTGCCATCTTTGTGCCAGCGCAAGGCACGCAGTGTCGACCTGGGCACCTGCGTTGATGCTGCAGCACCGGGTCGGGAACCCAGCATCCCGTTCCTGTGCCAGTTGATTTCGGCTGGCACAGGGGCTATTCTGGGCAGGGGGAAGCAGGAGGGAGGGTGGAACGGGGCTAGGGAGGACGTTGAGTTGGGCGGGGCGGACCAGGAAGGGGCAGAGTCTGGAGGGGGGTGGAGTTTGGAGGGACAAAGGCCACATCCAGACCCCTGCCTCTGGGCTGCACAGCTCCGACCTGGGCCATTGCTGTGTGCTCAGACTTCCGCCTGCCGAACAGAACATCCCCTTGTCCCATGGAGGCTCCAGCCTGCTCCCAACCTGTGCGGGATACAGCCCCGGCCAGCAGGCCAGCCTGTTCCAGTGCAGGTTAGGATTGCGCTCTTAATGTTTTCATGTTTTATGCACCCCGCTGTAGATTTTTAGGGGGGAAAAAAGGTATGAAAATCCTATAAATAAAATAAATAAATATTGGGATGCCTTTGGCCAAGACACTGTTGTCCAGGATGCAATAGTCCTGTCACTAGAATCCGCTGGTGAAACACTGCCTTGGTGAAGGGCATGAGCCTGTGGCCTTATTGCTGGCTGTACATTCGTACCGTCTCTCCGGGTGTCGGAAACGTGCTATGAAGCACATTTATGGGCACCCGGAGAATAAGGACCGCCCATGCAGGGGCTGTGCCAATTGGCACTGTGTCGCAACATGGGCAGTATGCACAGAGGGGGCTCCGGCAGCGGCGTCAGGCAGCCGGAACACTGGGCAGGAGGAACGGTTGAGCGGCGGCCCGCCCGTTGCGTACCACTCCGTTTGGCCGTCTTCCCCGCCCCAGCGGGGGCGGGGAAGACGGCGAAACGGAGCGGTACGCAACGGGCGGGCTGCCGCTCACCCGTTCCTCCCGCCCAGTGTTCCGGCTGCATGACGCCGCTGGGCTCTAGCAGTGCCGGCCAGCAATATGGCCCATTGGGACGGGGGTGGGTAAGCTGTGGAGATGGGCAGGGGAGGGGAGGGGGCCTGACAGGGGCGTGGGGTTGGCAGAGGCTTCCACTGCCAGGTTTTGAATCGCCGCATCGGGCTGGGCAGCCCGACAAAGTGCTGCTCCAGTCTCCACCAGCAAAATAGCCAGCAGAGACTTGAGTAGCCCCACTGCAGGGGCCTGGGTTTCCCCAGGGGAAGGGGATGAACGCCCCCTTCCCCCGAGGAGACTCCCACAGATGCTGTGGCTCCCACTGGATGCAGCAGTAGCCATTTTGGCACCGCTGTTCCTCCGGGAGCTGGGCAGCGCGGGATTGGGGTGCCCGACCTTCTCCTGCGATGGTATGTCAAGTCCAACATAAATTCTGAATTTGGCCGTTTCTTAGATCATTGTTCCTTTGAATTTTTTTTTCTATTGGCCACTGAACCTTTGCAGCGAAGAGTGCCGTCTTCAACAGCAACCAGCCTGATCTGAGCGAAGAGCATCTCCCCAAGTCACTTTAACAGGCTCACCTTTTAACTTTAGGAAGAGTGACACCTCCAAAGGAGGAGAGGACCAGGTGATCCATCTGGCAGACGTGCCCTGCGCTCACATTCATCAAGGCTTTTACTCACCACGAGGGATCGCCTCACCTTTGCCTGCTGCAACTTTATGCGCCAGATGTCGGAGCACTATGGGGAGTGTTGTGGGATTTCTCCAGCAGCAGCCAAAGTAGAAAAGTGGGGCAGCGACTACGAAGAATTTGAACTAGAGATTCCTTTGGAGGGAAGGGGTTGTGCGGTCACACTAGAATACGTCGCCGTGAAAGTGACTTTCATTGCAATGCTTAAACATGTTAGAAATGATGCTATAGATGTACAGTCCTTTCCCCTCCAAAAATAAAACAGTTCTTCTCACACTTAGATTTCAGAACTCATTCATTGTTGGTCAATCAATCAATCAATCAATCAATCAATCAATCAATCAATCAACAGTATTTACAGTGGTGTCATCCAAATGATGTAGGAACAGGTACTCATTTTGGTTGGCACTTGTTGGGGTCCACCCACTGGAAGTGACGTCATAAGCCGGAAGTGATGTCGTGGCAGGAAGTGAGGTCATAACCGGAAGTGATGTCATGATGCCGCCGCCGCCACGCTGCCTGCCTGCCTGCCTGCCTGCTCACAGAAAGTGCAGGTAACAGCTGCGGGCGTGCAGTACGGGGCCAGCTTCGAGTGGGCAGGGCCAGCTCAACTTCTAGGAACCGGTACGCACGTAGTGGTGCGTAGTGGGTGCATGACATCACTGAGTATTTATATATTGCTTTTCAACACAAAGTTCACAAAGCGGTTTATAGGCAAATCATAATGATAAAGTTAAATGGCTCCCTGTCCCAAAGGCTCTTAAAAAATGCAGAACACCACCAGCAACAGCCACTAGAAAAGACACTGTGCTGGGGGGAAGAAGGACAGTTACTCTCCCCCTGCTAAATATAAGAGGACACCACTTGAAAAGATGCCTCTTTGCCCAGTTAGCAGTTTACACCCCTCCACTGCGTAAATCAAGAATGTGACAGTGATTCTCCAGGTTTGAATTTGGGTGAGGACATCATTACTCCACTGTGCTGGCGCAGGGCATGGCTGTGCCAAGGGCATGCCGGAGTTGGGTGGGAGGTGCAACAGGGTGGCATTGGGGGTGGACAAGGGACATGGCAGTTGAGCTGCATCCCCGCTGAGAGGCCCTGATTGAGGCCACTCCTGCCCACGTGGACTTGCGCCTGCTCTTTTGTGGGTGCAGATCCAAGCAGCCCCCTAGTATGCTGGCTGGGATTTACCCCGGGGCAAGGAGAGATTATCCCCTCACCCCATGCTGAGCCACTGCTGCCTCTTAATGTTACTAGGACGCAGAACAGGTGAGTGGGCCGGCCTACTGCAGTGCGGGTTAGGTTTGCACCCTGATACAGATAATTATCCAGACCTTCGTTACCGCTGATTTACTTTCCCTCAGAAACAAAACCAATCAAAAGGATTGGGGACTGGATTGCAAACTTTTGGGCAGCCTGTGGGGAGAGCAGGGGCTGAGGGCGCAATCCTAACCTGGAGTTGGGCCACCTTAGTTAGGCCAGCCCAAGGGACACCTTAAAGTACGTTTGGACCACAATCAGAGACAGAGAGGCCAGCGCACAGACATGTGCCACCCTCCCTCACTCTGAGAGTGGTCCAAATGCGCTTTATGGTTGTCCTTGTACTGGCCAAACTTTACTGGCCTCACTAAGCCGGCCGAACTCCAGGTTAGGATTGCGCTCTGAGTGTCAACTGCAACACATTTCCAAGAGTACTAGTGGCTATTATTGGTGTACCACTTATTGTATGGATGTCTGTCAGCACGGCTGTACCCAGAACACAAGCAAACCATTTTCCTATTGGATGACAGCCTGGTCTATCCATCCATTATCACACTGGCCAACCAGACAGTTGCGTAGAGTTCTGGTCGCCACATCTCAGAAAGGACACAGTGGAACTGGAAAAGGCGCAGAAGGGAGCGACAAACATGATTACGGGCAGTGCTGTCATTCAGTAACGAGCTGCCGGAACACGAGGCGGGACTAACCGCTTGATTGACAGGCAGTCCGTGACACGTCGCCGCCTGCCCGCCCGCCACGGGGGCTCCCACCGGGTTGCGCGCCCCTCCGTGGCTCGCCTAGGCACCCAGCGCGCCCCCCAGGCAAGCGGGCACCCCCTCCAAAAGCCAGGGGTGCCTGCGCGGTGGTCGGGCAGGCAGCGACGCGTCACGAATAGGCAGCCAATCAGGCGGTAAGTCCCGCCTCGCGTTCCGGCAGCTTGTTTCTGAATGACGATACCAAGGAGCTTTTATACACTGGAGAAGGCATGATGTCATTTTCTTGAAGCCATGGGTCACACAATATGGCTGACTCAGATCATTGCCGCGAAGGAGGAGGATTGCCGCAAATTCAGGAATTAAAAGCTCCCTGCACGCGTGTAAAAGTTAATCTCAACGTCTTTAAGCATGCCTGCGTGTTCTGCAAACGGGGGTGCGAATCACTGTACGAAAAATGGGATTTAATTTCCGTGGAAAGATTCATGTATTCACATTACATCAGTTCAATAAAACTACCTCTCAGTGAGTACAGAATTTTTTTTTTATGGGGCATGACCGTTTTATTTTTGCTTGTGTAGATTTCAAAAAATAAGTCTGTCAAAATAGTGCAATCTGAGCCGCGGTGGTTGTGTAAGCCGGCAGCAACCCATGGGTAAACCGGGGCTGAGAAACGCCGCTCGCACGCCTTTTGCGTGCCTCGGTTCCAAGCCGGCGGCTCAGCTCTTGCACAGGCGGCGTAGCGGGCTCCGAGAATAATACACGTTTTTATTTTGGTAAGTTTTTACTTCAGGAGTAAACTATTCAGTCCTAAACAGTACGCGCAAAGCAATCTGAAATGCTTGGAATCAGCATTGTTTTGAGTTCAAAAACATGGCCGCTAAGCCCGCCCCCTGGCTTCAATTCAGCCGCATTACTTCTTAAGGCAGGGCCATGGGTTAGACGATACTGATTACGGGGCTGGGGCACCCATGAAGAAAGATTGCTGCTTTTGGGGGCTCTTCAGTCTGGAACAAAGGTGCCTGGGGGTGAACATGATTGAGAACATACAAAATCATGCATGGACTAGATAGAGTGGATAAGGGGATGCTCTTTTCCCTCTCCCACAGCACCAGAACCAGGGGACACCCGCTCAAATTGAGTGTTGGGAGAGTGAGAACAGATAAAAGGAAATACTTTTTTAACCCAGCGGGTAATTAATCTGTGGAACTCTTTGCCACAGGAGGTGGTGATGGCATCTGGCCTAGATGCCTTTAAAAGGGGATTAGACAGATTTCTGGAGAAAAAATCCATCATGGGCTATAGGCCATGATGAGTTGTGCTACCCCCTTAAGTTAGTAGTAGGCTACTTCAGAATGCCAGGTGCAAGGGAGTGGCAACAGGATGACGGTACCTTGTTGTCTCGTGTGCTCCCTGAGACATCTAGTGGGCCACTGTGAGAAACAGGAAACTGGACTAAATGGGCCTATGGCCTGATCCAGCAGGGCTCTTCTTATGTTCTTGTGTTCTTATGACAGCCCCAGGCAACCCAAAGCAGAGTATGAAAGATCCCCCAAGAACTGGAACACAGAGGTAGGCTGCCCCAATACATGGAGGTTCCACTAAGCCTTCCTGCAGATTCGAAACCATTGATAGACCTGCCGTTCAGAATGGGTTGTGAATGCCAGATGTGTTTGGCTATGTAGTCCCATCCACAATTAGATAACACTCCACCACACAGAAGTTGTTTGGAGCATCGGAGGCACTTTGCAGGCTTTCTTCAGGGACACCAGAGTGCCTGCAGACGCACAACGGGAGACTCTGCCAAATTAAAAGGTTACACTTTATATATCCCCTGAGCTGCTAAAACCACCACTCAATTTTAATTTGACTCCATTTAATTTTAAAGCATTTCTCTCCTGCTTTTTGTGCCTTTAGGGCAACCCAAGGCAGCTTACAATGAAAGAGATGGAAGGAAAACATGAGATAAAAGGCAATGTGAATTAAAGGCAGCATGAAAAGAACCAACACCCATCACTTAAAACACCGGTCTAGATATCTCTACCTTCACTGCAGACTCCATCATTCCCCAAAAGCCAAATGAAAAAGCCAAGGGTTTATAACTCAGTTTTTCCCCATTCCTTTCAACCGTTTAAACAGAAGTAGGCTACCTCAGAACAACAGGTGCAAGGGAGTGGGAACAGGATGCAGGCATCTTGTCTTGAGTGTTCCCTGATGCATCTGGTGAGCCAATAAGAGAGACAGGAAGCTGGACTAGGTGGACCTTTGGCCTGATCCAGCAGGGTTCTTCTTATGTTCTTACGGCCCAGGTTGGGTTGCAAGTTATTATAGCTCCCTCCCCACAGACAGGATAGCAAATTCTGCTTTATTTACCTCATATTTCCCTCAGACGTTTACCCCAGAATTTATCTCAGAATGTCAGGTGCAAGGGAGTGGCAACAGGATGCAGGCATCTTATTGTCTCATGTGCTCCATGCGGCATCTGGTGGGCCACTATGAGACACAGGAAGCTGGATTAGATGGAACTTTGGCCTGATCCAGGAGGGTTCTTCTTACGCAAGACATACTTTTGCAGAGCAAAAGTATTTTTCTTCTTCTGAAAGTTGTCGTCCTTCAACGCAGTCTATGCTGAGCGGGTTATGGTCTGTAATTCAGCGTCTAGTCAAGCTCCTGGAAACAAAGAGAGATCTCTGTAGGATTCTTGCTGTTCCAGGCAACGTTGCAATTGCTCAAGGCCAAGGACATCACGGTGTTTCTTCAGACTTCCAACCACTGCTCCAAGAGCTCCAAAGACAATTGGCACAATATTGACCTTCTGCTTCCAGAGATGCCTACGTTCTACTTGCAGGTCTTGATATCTTGTGATCTTCTCACGTTCTTCTTTGCAGTGGCATCCCTAGTGGAGGGGCATGGCTCTACATTCTGCAAGGTGCCTTACCTTATCATATAAACCACTCCTCTCCCTCACTGTCATAGCCAGCCCTGGAGGCGAAAGCAACACCCCTGCTTTTGGCCACCAGTGAAGATTATCAGTGCAATTCTAGGCATGTCTACTTAGAAGCAAGTCCAGTTATTAAGTTTAATGGAACCTATTCCCAGGTAAATAGGCAGAAGGTTTAGTCGAGAGGGTTAAAGCCTCCGTTTGCCCGAAGATAAGATTCGAAGGTCGCCAGTTCGACAACACCGGAAGTCTCCGTGAGCGGCAGACCTTGAGAATTGAGACTGATAAGAGCTGTCTCCAGATGCCTGTGAGAGAGGAGTTGTTCTGGGCCAGCTGTTTCTTTGGTGGGAGCAGAGAAGCCGTCTATCAGCCAGCCGGAAGGCAAGCGTGTGGCCAGAAAGAAGGACTAAACCACAAAAGTTCCATCTGTATTTTGTTGTAGTTCTTGAAAGACAGAACTTCTTTGTAATTTGTAAAAACCCCTTGCGGGTTTAGAGAAATAAAGTCTGCCCATGTAAACCGCCTTGAATTAAAGCCAGAGCAGCAATCTAATGGCCAAAGAAAGGCGGTATATAAATACTATTATTATTATTATTATTATTATTATTATTATTATTATTATTATTATTATTA
>JAJKFI010000036.1:6675686-6696793 GCA_029204185.1 Lerista edwardsae | reverse complement strand
AGATAGATAGATAGATAGATAGATAGATAGATAGATAGATAGATAGAAATTTATTTGTCATTGTACTCAAGGTATGAGAACAACGAAATGAGGTGCTCTTCGCATCATGCAACTGGACAACACCAAATGACATATACAAATAACAATTAAAATAACACTAAAAACCATACAACCATGAGATACACATTTGTTTAAACCACCAAATTCAAAACTCTGCATTTAGCCTGATCACAGCACTTGGGTAAAAACTATGTTTAAATCTGCTTGTCCTAGCTTTCAGCACTCTATATCTTCTTCCCGACGGTAAGATATCAAACATCGAGTGTCCCGGATGTGAAGAATCTCTCAAGATTTTTGTATCTTCCTACTACATCCCATATTGTACAAATCCTCCAGAGAGGGAAGAGGACAACCAATGATCTTTTGTGCCCTCTTTATCACTCTTTGGAGTGCCTTTTTCTCCACCCCTGTACAGCTCATGAACCACACACAGAGGCAATAAGATAAAATGCTCTCTATAGAGCTTGGATAGAAGGCAACCAACAGACTCTCTGGCAACATATGAAAAGGTTTCAAGTCCGTGTAGTGGGATTTTGTTTAACAAGAAGGCTTGCACAGATGGTGACCCATCAACGTATTTATTTATTACAGTATTTATACATCCCTTTTCTTATAGACTGAAGGCAGTTTAGCTAAGGGCCGGCCTTAAGCCAGTGTCACCAATGGCATCACATTGGGCCTGCACTTTGGGGGGCCTTGCACTAGTGCACTGAGCATATCGCCTGCAGCTGCAGCCAAGATCTCTATGAACTGTAAGACAGTGGGGCCAGCAGAGCAGCTTTACCTTAGGCCCCTCCCACCTGGCCCCGCCTCCAAACTGCCCAAAAGTTTGGGCCCCCTGGAAGCAGTAGGCGGTGAAGTCATCAGGCCGCTACCAACTATTTCCATGTGCTGCACATGGCACAAGTGCTTTGTGTGGGGGCCTAGCGAGGAGGGTGGGGATCCGCAAAGGAATGCCCCCACAGTGAGCCCCATCAGGCCTGGAGCTGGCCCATGTTTACATAGGCAGGCTGACCATAAAGTCATTTTGGTCTTTGATGATTATTTGATGAGAGAACTAATTGAACCAGTGATGTCATGCAGGGGGTACGTGGGGGGTACGCGAAACCCAAGCTGATCCTGCTCAGCATTTCAGGCAAGGTGGCAGATCAACCTCCGTGGCACACCATCAGCCAAGCATACACAAACGTAGCACACCACCTCTCTGTGACTGTTCTCCAGGATATCAATAGTCTCCAGCTAATGCCCCCTATCAAGGATTGCAAAATGAGGAAGTGGTCAACTGCTCTAGTAGTTCACCTCGGTGAGGCATGAAGAAGTGCTCTGGTTCCTAAAAATGCTTGATAATGAGTCAGCCATTGGTCTAACCCTACCCCAAAATTCTCTGCATGGTTGACTCTACCCTGGAAGTGGGTCTCAGGGTCTCTGGCATAAGCCATCTCAGTTTTGCTAGGTAACGAATAAGCAACGTATAGACACCGCCACTCTGCGATGGACTAATCTCTCACATACGTTATCTTCCTGTTGCTGGAATTTTGTCTCTTCGCCTATCCTTGGTGGACTGCATGAACAATGATTGACCCACATCTTTCTGAAATTCTTGTCGCTGTTGGAAATAAATATCTATAGCAAGGATGCCCAGCTTCTGGGTTTTTAGGGATCATTCTGTTTTCTTAGTATTCATTCATTCATTCATTCATTCAATTCAATTCATTCATTCACCGCTTTTCAACACAAAGTTCACAAAGCAGTTTACAGGCACACTGTAACCAACTGGGACCAACTGTATTTAAACTGGGACCAACAACTCTCCATGCCAACCTCAGCTGATGGGAAGTCCATACATAGCAGGGAGGAGTTGAGGAACTCAGCAGCTTCCCCAAAAGTCAGACGGACCTATTTACTACTTCCAGCATGCAATTGCAGAAATTAGCAATACAGGTGTGCCTCAGCATCCATAAGAAGAGCCCTGCTGGATCAGGCCAAAGGCCCATCTAGTCCAGCTTCCTGTAGCTCACAGTGGCCCACCAGGTGCCCCAGGGAGGCACGAGACAACATGATGCTTGCATACCTGTTGCCAGTCCCTTGCACCCGGTACTCTGAAGTAGCCCACCACCAATGTAAGGAGGTTGCACAATCCATCATTGCCTATAGCCCACGATGGACCTTTCCTCCAGAAATCTGTCCAATCCCCTCTTAAAGGCATCCATGGGGAATATGTTCCTGCTGTGGATACTGGAAGCCACAATTATGGGGCATGCTATATAAATAGCAACCATCCGCGTACTTCCTGTGTGTCCATTACAATTACCTTTGGTGCACAGTGGGAGCCCTTGCAGTGCAGGTGCTTAACATTCTTGCTGAACTGAAGAGCCGAAATTGCAGCTGAGTAGCCTGCAGAGAGGCTTAACAGGAAGCAGGAATTCCTGCTTCCTGTTAGTCACCCTCTAGTGTGCAGGCTGACTGCTGCCGGATAACTGAATCCACGGATACAGGATCTGAGGACACAGGGGACAGCCTGCATTGCAAACTGCATCTAAGATACACAGACAGCCACGGATGCTTTTCCCTACAAGTGAAACTGTGAACCATTTTTTTAAACCCCCTCTTGATTAAAATATTGGACAGGGCCCAGAAGTCTAGGTGAGGTTGGGGGGCTGACCCCTGCCCTCAGCAGGGGCCACTGGTTGCCTACCCCGATCTATCAACCAAGCAGCTTGAACTGAAGTCACCCCGCTTAATGGGCTTGTCAAGACGGATCCGTGGGCCGCGGGCCAAACTGCAAGAGGAAGGAATCTGCACTTCTTTGTTTTGATTCCTAGGAGAACAACAACACTTCTGGGCCAGCTTCCAGAACTGCTTCTACAGGGGATCGGAGCTCCAGATGGGATCCTTTAACTGGCAGCTGAAACAGTCGTCCCCTCTCTGGAGGATGGCAGAGAATCTGCAGCCAAGCAGCAGGGCTCCACTGTTCAGATCACTGCTATCTGGGAGACGGGAGCCTCTTTCTTTTAATAATGGCAGAAACCTGAGTGCCGGCTGGAGCATCTCCCCCACCCACCCCCGTTCGGAACACGTCCCCATTAATAATGCAGGCTGTTTGTTTCACAGCAACAGCATTTTTAAAAGGAACATCTTTGAAACTCTTTCAGATGGATGTTGCTTGTCTAATTAGCAATATGTTTGTCACATTTCTGCCTCATTCCGGAGAGAATCGCTCCCCAAATGCCGGCACTTTCATTGCCGCTCATTAAGAATGTATAGCCCATTACAGTTATGATACCTGTAATAGTATTGACTCTGCGGAGGGGAGGGGAATGCAAAGCAGGCCCATTAAAAAAAAGCAAAGTTCAAATGCACATAAGAACATAAGAAGAGCCCTGCCGGATCAGGCCAAAGGCCCATCTAGTCCAGCTTCCTGTATCTCACAGTGGCCCACCAGATGCCTAAGGGAGCACACGAGACAACAAGATGTCTGCATCCTGCTGCCACTCCCTTGCACCCGGTACTCTGAAGTAGCCTACTACTAATGTAAGGAGGTTGCACAATCCATCATGGCCTATTGTCTACGATAGACTTTTCCTCCAGAAATCTGTCCAGTCCACTTTTAAAGGAACCTAGGCCAGATGCCATCACCACCTCCTGTGGCAAGGAGTTCCATAGCTTAATTACCCACAAGGTAAAAAAAAAGTATTTCCTTTTATCTGTTTTAATTCTCCCAACACTCAATTTCAGTGCATGCCCCCTGGTTCTGGTATTATGAGAGAGGGAAGAATATCCTTGTATAGACTCTGTCCCTTCCTTGCATAATTTTGTACGTCTCAATCATGTCCCCCCTCAGGCACCTTTTTTCCAGACTGAAGAGCTCCAAACGCTGCAGTCTTTCTTCAGAAGGGAGGTGCCCCAGCCATGAAACTCTACAAAGAAATCTGAGGTTCGAGGGGGCAGGCAAAATAAGCACGACTTTTGGGGTATTGTCTGCAGCCATTAATCGATGCATTTGTTTGGCTACCCACTTTGAGCCGAAAATTCACCAAAGGCACACACACATATACCCCACTCAGCTTGCAATATGAGTGCACAATCCTAACCTAAAGATAGGCTGGCCCAGTTAGGCCAGCGAAGTTGGGCCGGCACAAGGGCCACCCTTAAGTGCATTTGGACTACTCTCGGAGTCAGGGAGGATGGCGGACATCTGTGTGCTGGCCTCTCTGACCCCAAGAGTGGTTCACAAACACTTTACAGTGTCCCTTGTGCCGGCCTAACTGCACCGGCCTAATCCAGGTTAGGATTGCATTCTGTGTGTCAGGATGAATAGAGTGAAATGCATTCAAGACATTAAAATCCTGACACTCTAAATTGCAGAAACTGTCAGAAATGTTTGCAAAGCCTGCAGCATTTCGTCTTGAAATTGACGTGTCCCCAAACAGGCCTCCACCAAACACAATGAACAGCCCTGCTGGATCAGGCCAAAGGCTGGTCCATAATATTTTAAAATGCAATCAGATCTGAAGTTTATTTTCTGACACAGCTAAACCGAGTGCTAAAAAAATTTTCCCAGAATATTCATGTTGTTGGAATGCTCTAGGCTAGAGGTTTCCAAACTGTGGGTCCTGTTTTAACTGTGGATAAAGTGTTGGTGGTTTGTGAAATTGACAAGGATAGATTAGGTTATGTGCATCAAAGATCAAACTACCTGGTACTCAGTAGTGTCAGCCTACCGGTACGCTGGGCGTGTCTTCCGGGTGAGCGGCAGCGTGATCGCTGCGTTCTGTTGCGTAACGGCGAAAGCCCGCCCGCTGTAGCGGGCGGGCTTTCACCGCTACGCAACAGAACGCAGCGATCGCGCTGCCGCTCACCCGGAAGACACGCCCAGCGTACTGGTAGGCTGACACTACTGCTGGTACTTGATGGGAGCACTGCTGCCCAATCACCATTATAGCCACAGAGGCTAGAGTAGCTGGTTAAGTTAAATTTTGATGTGGTCACAATGCTAAAAAGTTTGGGAACCACTGCTGTTGGCTGCTCTCCTGTTTCTCTGGCTGCTGCTGCTACTTGTCCCCATCTCCTCCAAAAGTGTGGCTGGGGGTGGGGTGGGCAAAGTTCTGCAGTTGCCACAACACGCTATGAGAGAGACAAAACAGTCAGTACTGCAGGTGCCACAATGCGCTGTGTAAGCTGCCCCTCCCACTTGCCATCACAGCCATTCCAGGCAGTGACAGCAATGATGCTTGTTGGACCAAACAGCATCTCCTGTGTGTTGCTGTTGCTTCCCCCAGTGGCTTGGAAGGCAAGTGGGAGGGGCAGCTTATGCAGTGCATTGTGGCACCTGCAGTACTTTACAGTACAGTAATTAAGTACAGTACAGTAATTAAGCTGTGGAACTCCTTGCCACAGGATGCCACAGGTGGTGATGGCATCTGGCCTAGATGCCTTTAAAAGGGACAGGACAGATTTCTGGAGGAAAAGTCCATTGTGGGCTATAGACCACGATGGGTGGTGCAACCTCCTTACATTAATAGTAGGCTACTTTAGAATGCTAGGTGCAGGGGAGTGGCAACAGGATGCAGGCATCTTGTTGTCTCATGTGCTCCCTGAGGCACCTGGTGGGCCACTGTGAGATACAGGAAGCTGGACTAGATGGGCCTTTGGCCTGATCCATCAGGGCTCTTCTTATGTTCCTATGTTCTTATTTACTGCTCTGCCCTCCCCATAGCTATGATACTGATTTCCCCTCTTCTTCTTCACCCTCATTACCCTCAACCATATTTGTGCCACCGCTTCTTAGTCCAGTAGCTGCAGTAAGCCATCCCATTTTATGAACATTTGTGGCCTCATCAAGGCAGGTGTACTACTCAGATGTCACTGACAGCATCATTTGGATCATCATCCCCAATAGGAGTAAATGGCAATGAGGCTAATATAAAGATAGTGAAGGCAAGAGAGAAGCACGAGGAGCGCACCAAGACAGAGAGAAGGACAGGACACCAGCAAATGAGCTCTGTGTTAGCGCAGAACATGGAACTTGAATGTGGTTTCTGAAATTCAAAAAGGAAAAAAAATGATCAGAAAAGGAGGTGTGCATTTCAGTTCAGCTTACCAAACAGTGGACCTGAATCCCTCGGAGACCAAGATGAAATCCTGACTTTGTGGGTCTTCTGGTTGGGTTGGTCTGGCAGATAGCAGCAGCACCTTGGCCTCTGCAGACCTACAAAAATGTGCTTTGCCGATGGAAAATTCTTGATCGATAGTCATGCCAACTGGCTGAGATTTCACCAGCCTGCTCCTTCCACAGTGCTTGGGTGTTTTAGTGGTCCAGGCAATGGATAAGTTGAAAAGAGTGCCAAATACTGGAGATGGGGGAAAGCAAGAGAGTAAGGCTATACTCAGTGGTGTAAGTAAGTGTTATTTATACCCAGTGGTGAAATTCAGCCAGTTCTCAGCTATTCCTCAGAACCGGTTGCTAATTTTAGGTTGGGAGAGGGAAGAAAGGCAGCGGATGAAGGCCGCCCTGAAGGACATAGAACTGGTTGTTAATTTATTTGAATCCCACCACTGCTTATACTTGGGGTCAGCAACCTATGATTTTGGAGCCGCATGTGGCTCTTTTAGCCATCTGCTGCGGCTCCGGAATCCGGGTGAAAGTAGCAAAGGAGGCTCCCAGCATTGGCTGCGACCGCAGGCTCACTCTCCCTCCCGGTAGGCTGCACTGTGCTCAGGGCTGCAGGTTGGGAATTGCCCCCTTTTCTCCCCTTCCCTCTGAGCCCCCCCCGAGCCGGGAGCTGCTACCGAGAGCGCCTCTCCGTTCGGCACCAGTCCCGTGCTGCACGCTGCTCCAGGAAGCGGGGAGAGCGAGCTGGCGGCGGTGGCTGGGCTCCCGTTCGGTCCGTGGATAGCCTTGTGCAGAAGGCAACCCACGAAGCTCCAGAGCTGATCCGCCGGCTGGAAGGGTGTGTGGCTTTTTGGGTTGACTGTTCCATGTGTTTGCATTACTTTGCACGCAGAGCTGGGATGGAGCATGGCGGGGGGCAGCGGCGTGCAGCAGAGAGCCGGTGGGGAAAACTTTCTGGCTCGCTCTCGGTCGGGTTGCAAAGTTGCCCCTGGTTTTGCACGTGTTGGGGCAGCTCCCGCTTACAAGCACGGAAAGCGCCGGGTCTCGCAGTTGTGTGTGTGTGTCCCGCCCATTTCCCAGGATCTCTTGCCCAGTCCCTCTTTCTGCAACGTGAAGGGATTGTTTGCATCGATGGTGTGAAAGTTGCAAAAGTTCCTGTGCCCGAGCCTGGAATCCCCCTTTTGCAAACCTAAAAATAAAAAATCCTCCACCGTTGTGGAAAAAAAAAACACCCCATAGTGGCAGCAGTTGCAAGGGCAGCTGCTCGCTCGGCTCTGGGGTCTGCCCTGCCCGCCCATCGTGCTGCTGCTTGTTTTCTCTGTAGCAGTTCATTCATTTCAAAAATGCAACACACTATAGTTTTTTTATACATAGCATAAAGGTAAAAAAAAACTACTGTATATATGCAGTGTTTTCTTCATTTTAGATGTCAAAAGGGTTTTGTGGCTCCCGAGGTTTTCTTTTCTCCAGAAAACGAGTCCAAATGGCTCTTGAAGTGTTTAAGGTTGCCTACCCCTAGCTTATACCCTTATGGCCTTATGGGATCCTCACAAAGCCAGCCAGCTGGCCACTGCAAGACAAATGATTCGGGACGAGATGAACCTTTGGCTTGGTTTAATAGATCAGTGCTTCTCTTCTTTTGATGGCTGCTCAGAGAAGGGGTGCCTTTATTGTCGAATGTGTGACATCACTGCACATTCACACAAGTCAAAACACACTGTGCGTCAGCCTCTGTTTCCTAGCCGTGTTGCTATCGGTCACTCTGCGAAATGTTTCTTCATCTTTGCAGGTCTTTAGGCAGCTGCATTTGACTCTTCCATTTCCATTTCCACTTCCATTTCCAAGCGTGCATCTCTTGTTCTCTCCCTCCTTGCAAAACCGAAGCCCTGCGTCTAATTGATGTTTTAATCCTTCATTTTGCTTCTGTGACTGACAGTGAAAAGAGATGCCAATTAAAGCGCAATTTTCCTGCTGTTGAGAGTTAAAGGATGTGTAAACAAAAGGGGGGGAAAATAGACGATTGTGACATTTGGCAGAATGGCAGCATCTAACCAGGATTTCCATAATGAGGAATGATTTTGGTCATGGTGAGATTGGGAGGGAGGCTTGCGATTCACCTTGGATGAGAATAGTCATAACCTGGGATAACAGCATCATATTTTTCTGTGTTGTCTAAAGACCAAACTGCACGCGATGTTAACACTGTTGTTAATTAACGTGCTTTAAGGTTGGCCTCGCCCATTTCTTGGGAAAGGGAAGCGATGGGGTGGCTACAGCCTGACAGCGCAATCCAATGGATTGCGCAGTGCCGACACAACATTGTTGCAAGCGGCACTCCTGCATCGGCGCTACAACCAGTCTGGGGACTGGTGCTAGCTGTAGCGCCGGTCTGGGCACATGGGCGGTGAGCCACTCATGCACCAGCCGAACTTGGCTGGTGCCCGGGCAGCTGTGGCTGGCAGGGAGGGCGGAACTGGGCATGTTTATCTGAAACAAGCTGCGTGGCTTCCAGTGGAACAGACTGCAAGGGAAAGGTGAATACTGACATCACGGGCACAGAACCAAGGAGACCACATGGCCCAAATTAGAGTTGCACAGCCTAACGGCCACATCTGAGACCCTTCCCCTCCCTGGGCCGGCCCACCTGCCGGCCTGCCCGCCCATATTAACTTAAACAATTAAGTGTTTAAGTGCGGACCTGGCCACTGTGCGGACCTGGCCACTGTGACCCACGCCCTAGTGACATCTAGATTAGATTATTGCAATGCGCTCTACGTGGGGCTGCCTTTGAAGACGGTCCGGATATTACAACTAGTACAGAACGCGGCGGCTCGGGTGGTTGCTGGGGCACGTCGGTTTGACTCTGTCGAGCCGCTGCTTCGGCGACTACACTGGCTGCCGGTTCTGTTCCGGGCCCAATTCAAAGTGCTAGTCTTCACTTTTAAAGCCCTTTACGGCTCGGGTCCGGGGTATTTGAGGGACCGCCTTCTTCCATATAATCCTACCCGTACTCTTAGATCATCTGGGGGGGGGGGCTTTTGACTGTGCCGCCACCAGGAGAAGTGAGAGGGGCGGCGGCCAGGAAGAGGGCCTTTTCGGTGGTGGCCCCCCAACTCTGGAACACCCTTCCCCTTAGAATTGAGAACTGCTCCCTCTTTGTTTACATTTCGGCGGGGGCTGAAGACCTTTTTATTCCAAAAAGCTTTTAACTGTTGACAGGCTGGCTGGCTGATTTTTATGATCCACGGAGCTTGTTTTTTAAATTGTTTTTAAATTTTTTGTGTTTTTAATCTTGATTGTTGCTGTTTAATACTGTTTTTAACTGTTTTTAATGTTAATTGTTATATTGTATTTTTAATATATATATTGTAATGCCGCCTTGGGTGCCTCCGGGCACAAAAGGCGGGGTAAAAATCTAATAATAAATAAATAAATAAATAAATAAATAAATAAAACCATTAAAATAACAATAAAAATGTCCCCCTGTCTTTTTAATAGACATCCCAGAATCCATGATATCTGTGGATAACTGAAACCGTGGATACAGAATCAGTATCACGCCTGTATTAGCAGCCCAGTTCTATAGGGCTAATGGTGTGATCTGGGGCATGTTTACCTGATAAGCTGCATGGATTCCCTAGGAACAGACTCCGAGGGAAATGCGAATACTGCAGCCTTTTATTGTGGGAGCCCTCCAGTGTGTTGTGTAATTGGGCTACACTCTGCCTTCTGAAGGCTTGACCGTCGCAATTGTTTGGAAAGCTATATTGGCTTGAGAATTCGTTGGTGTCTCACTTGACATCCTGATTCAGTTCAAGCCAAAGATAATTTGGTACCATAAAACTCTTGGATTATCAACTGTGGATTAGCGAATCCTGGCTTAACAAGGTGAGAATTAATTGGACTACACAAATGGTTCCAGTTCATGCTCTGCCATACCCATTCATTCACATACCGTAGTTCCAAGATGACGCATTAGTAGATCAACCTATTCACCAGTGGGTAGGAATGTGCTCATTTGATTCGCAAATGTGGAGAAAAGCTCTGTCTGCTCCAGCCTTGAGCTTCTACTGTGAAAAAAGAGAGTCCCAAATTCCCTGCCAATGAATTGGTTTGCGTCAATGGGGGCCTCTGAGAATTGGGTTGTCCACTTTCCATGCTCGGATAATAGCTTCCCATTGCAGTGAGCAATCATCGTTCACTTAGATTCCACATTCCAAGATTTTACGGCTCCCTCCGCGCCAGTGAAATCGGGCGCGTGTAATTTGCGTTCTGTGGTCTTTTAAAATGTGTGTGGTTCTGACATTCTGTGCTCCTCTTAATGCGTTTTTGTCTCTGGCACGAGGACCATCCAGTAAATGTGCTGTTACTACCCCGTGAAGAAGATTAAGTAGGAGTCTTCTCTTAATTAAAAGTACTTCTCCGGAATGCTTTGTGGAGTGGAAACGTTGGCTGGACTTGAAACGACTCCACGTTGCACTTCAAGGAAAGAAAGAGGAGAAACAAGCTGCACAGCTAGGTGCGGGGGCTTAGGGAATCCTTACCAGGAAACAAGTGGCATTAATCCAATGGCAGTCATGCAGTCAATGATGGAACAAAAGCATTAGCTTTGACCACATTCTTCAGGAAAACGTTGGGACGGTGGAAGGCTTTCGAATGTAGAAGGAGTCAAACCAGTGGTGTCATCTAAATGATTTAATAACAGGTACTCACTTTTGATTGGCACGTGTCAGGACGCGCCCACCAGAAGTGACGTCATAAGCCGGAAGTGATGTCGTGGCAGGAAGTGACATGAAAAAAAGCCCTTTTTGAGGCCTCAGACAATTTTAAACTGACCCAACAGTTGCAACAGTATTCCACAGCACCCCCAGAACATGATAAGGAGGCCTGGCATCATGTTAAAGTGACCCAACAGTTCCAAAACCCCAGAGCAGCTCATTTTTCAGTGGCAAGGCAAGGCAAGGCTCTCCTCGCTGCCTGCCTGCCTGGCTGGCTCTGAGAACATGCAGGCAACTCAAATGTGCAGGAAATTCAAATGTTGCAGGGGGTGGAGTCGACGAGTGGGCGGGGCAAGCTGGAATCCTAGAAACCGGTACTCGCGTACCCCCGCGTACCCCCTGCATGACATCACTGAGTCAAACCCAAGGCCGAATGTGGTCCCGGAAGGGACTTGGCTGCCCCACTGCCATAAACTGACTGCCTATGATGCAAAGAGCACACCAGTGGCTACTATTTTGGAGCTGCCACCCAAAAGCAGTGAGAGCATCAGTGGCCCACTGCTGTGGCTGGCCGCCTGATCCAGTGCAGGTAAGCCAGTGGATGGTTTGGTGGGTGGGGTGGGGAAGAAATGGGGCAACTTGGGGGGAGGAACTGGGGATAAGGAGGGGAAGGGAGGGGAAGGGAGGGTGGATCTGGCAGCAGATACACATGCTGGGCCTGATGTTCTCTTTCCAAAGCCTCCCCATCCCTTTTCTTGGACAAACATCTCCAGAATGGCTGCCATATGTCTGAGAGGGCCCGCAACAGGTTTTTAACAACTCCTGTTTTCCTTCAGGCCGTTCCTCCCAACACCGTAGCATGCAGCACGAAGACAGCATATGGTGCAGGCTGCCACTGCCAATCCCTCCCCCTCCCGTGCTTTTTACAATGACCCCTGTCCAGTGTCGTCATCCGCAATGAACTCCCAGAACTCTGGGAGGGACGTGGGCGGGACTTTCACGTGATTGGCAGCCCGCCCGTTTCGTTCCGCGGCCCCCAGTTGGCACAGCCCCCTGCTGCTTGCCCAGGCACCCAGCGTGCCCCCCACCTGTCCCCCCCGGCGAGCAGGCACCCCTCGAGGCCAGGGCAGCCACGGAACGAAACGGGCAGGCAGCCAATCAAGGCAAAGCCCCGCGTAAGTCCCTCCCAGCATTCCGGGAGTTCATTGACGATGCTGCCCCTGTCCCATCGCCACCTTCCTCCACCCTGTTCCATCCTTCCCACTTCCTCTGTGATTCTCCCACCCCTCCACTGGACTTACGTGCTCAAGTGGGCATTCTTGAAACCAACCAGAAGGCTCTGGTCTTCTCACCAGTGCACCTGCAGCCAGGATCTCTGTGGGCTGTAAATCAGTGGGGCGAGCAATGCAGCTTTACCTTGGTCCCTCCCACCTGACTCCGCCTTTGAACAGCCCCAAATGCAAAGGCAAACACTCGTCTGACTTGGAGGTGGCCATTCACCCAGCCTGGAGGTTCTTCTGGAGTCTGTCACATCATCCACTGGTTATGTCATCCTAAATATTTGGGGACACAATCTTAAACTGGAGTTAGGCCGGCACAGTTAGGCCAGCAAAGTTTGGCTGGCACAAGGGCCACCATAAAGCACAGTTGGACCACTCTTGGAGTCAGGGAGGATGGTGCACATCTGTGTGCTGGCCTCTCTGACTCCGAGAGTGGTCCAAGCATACTTTATGGTGTCCCTTATGCTGGCCAAACTTTGCTGGCCCAACTGTGCCAGGCTAACTCCGAGTTAGGATTGCAACCTTAGTATCATTTGCAAATTAGTCACCTCACTGTTGATTCCACTTCCTGTTCTATTGAACCACTGCTTTCTGCAACCTGAACGTAGCAGAGATATTTGTTAGCCTTAATGTAACATGAGCTATACACACTCCCCGAGGTAGCTCTTGGGAAAGACGGTGACCTAACATTGATAATATGCCCCAGGCAAATTGCTCAGTTTGACTCCTATTGAGCCTGATGTTTCACTGCTAAAGAAAAAAAAGTCAAAGGCAACATTTGAACACTGCTACTGATTACATCGCAGGTCTTGCCGTAGCAGAACTGCCCCACTCCCCTGCCCCCCAGCTACACCCCCAAGCCTCATTGCAATGCTTGCTGCTGCGTATATACTGTATTTGCGACAGAGGGCTATCAATGCTATCTGGCCCCTGTGATAGACATTGGGAGTGCAATCCTAACCTGGAGTTAGGCCAGCGCAGTTAAGCCAGCAAAGTTTGGATGGCCCAAGGAACACTGTAAAGTGCATTTTGACCACTGCTGAAGCCCTTTACGGTGTCCATTGTTCTGGCCAAACGTTGCTGGCTTAACCGTGCAGGCCTAACTCCTGGTTAGGATTGCGCCCTGGCTGCGAGATGCCTCCGAGATTGGTGTGATTCTTGTCAAAGTTCTTTCTGCTTCTCCCGCTGCACACAAGTGTGTCCTTGAATGCCATTTGGGCATCACTGTGATCATGGCAGTGAGTCTCGTCTCTTCGAGAAGGAAACACATCACTTTCAAGCAAATCAGCTGAGCTACTTAAACTGGAGTGGATTTAGCTTTATCACTCAATCTTAAGAGTCGGGATTAAGGATTGTTTCCTCTCTTTTTATTTCTCGGCATTCAGGCTTCCAAGTCGGAAGAGTCTTTGACATAAGCAGTGACTTTAATGCTGCGGATTAATTTCTTGGCTTCGCTCAGTAACTGGAGATGCTTCTCCCTTTGCTCAGATATTATTCTCACCTCTATGGGCTGTGAATGACTCTCCTCCCCTCATGTGATGAGACTTTGTCTACTTCCCCCCCCCAATAATGAAAAGCTTTGGTTGCCTGACCCCCCTCCCCACCACACACTATCATGTTCCTATTAGAGAGATTAAAACTGTTTCTAAAATAGGAGGTTGGCAGGAGATACTGCAGAAAATTCAGCATGGCTCTTGCGCCATCTGAAAGACCAACACATCTATGGCAGAGCCATTTTTAAGGGCTAGATCCCACTTTGAGCACAATCCTAACCTGGAGTTAGGCCAGCATAGTTAGGTCAGCAAGCGCGTTTGGACCACCCTCAGAGTCAGGGAGGATGGCGCATGTCTGTGTACTGGCCTCTCTGACTCCGAGAGTGGTCCTAACATACTTTACAGTGTCCTTGTGCCAACCAAACCTTGCTGACCTAACTATGCTGGCCTAACTCCAGGTTAGGATTGTGCTCAAAGTGAGATCTAGCCCTTAAAAGTGGCACAGTGTCCCTTGTGCCAGTCAAACTTTGCTGGCCTACCTGTGCCAGCAGGTACCTGTGCCTCCAGGGTAGGATTGCACTCTTTGTCAGATGCACAATTTTATGCACATCTATGCAGGGCCAATGGAACATTGGGCAGGAGGTTTAGTCGAGAGGGCTAAAGCCTCCATTTGCCTGAAGATAAGATCCGAAGGTCGCCCGTTCGAGATCACCGGAAGCTTCCGTGAGCGGCAGACCTTGAGAATTGCGACTGATAGAGCTGAGCTGTCTCCGGCTGCCTGTGAGAGAGGAGTTGTGCTGGGCCAGCTGTTTCTTTGGTGGGAGCAGAGAAGCCGTTTATCAGCCAGCAGGAAGGCAATAGTGTGGCCAGAAAGAAAGACTAAACCACGAAAGTTCCATCTGTATGTTGTAGTTCTTGAAAGACAGAACTTCTTTGTAATTTGTAAAAACCCCTTGCGGGTTTAGAGAGATAAAGCCTGCCTATGTAAACCGCCTTGAATTAAAGCCAGATAAATATATCCAAAACAAGAGCAAAAAACCAAGATATGTTGGCCAAATTTGGAGAAAGAAGCATCCAAACTAGGGGTGAATTCTGTTGGTCCATTTTTTTGTGATTAGATATGTTTGATTATCCTTCCACCAGTGGAAACAGATTGTGGATGGCATGCAGGGAAAAGCAAGTGAGGGTCTCTTCCTTCTGCCCCCCCCCACATTACCCTCACATATGTTGCTGAGTGGGTTTTTTTCTTCCCCACTTCCCCCTTCATTTTTGTGGGTACAGGGCAGGTCCCAGGAATAGTGGGGCCTAATGCATGCATTCTCGGGGGGTCCCTCTCCATGGATCCTCACTCACCGTACAGCCATGGTGAGAAGAGCAATTGATCTTGTGATGCTGTGCACAAAGTGCTGCACCCAGAAATAGCTGGTGATGACATGATGATGTCACCAACAACTGCTTCCGGGAGGCCCATGTAGGGCTGTTTGGAGGCGGGGCTATGTGGGATGGCCGAACGAGCAGTGCTCAACTTGCCCCGCTGACGTACAACCCATGGAAATCCTGGCTGCAGCAGCAAGCAAACCTCCCGACATGCCAGTGTGGGGCTCAATGTTCTGACGTAGTCCACATTGGCTTAAGGCTGGGCCTATGTGGGACGTGGTGGCGGAGCGGGTTAAACTGCTGCTGCTGGGCTTTCCGACCGGAAGGTTGGGAGTTCAAGACTGCGTGACGGAGTGAGCTCCCGTTGCTTGTCCCAGCTCCTGCCAACCTAGCAGTTTGAAAGCACCTAAATGCAAGTAGATAAAGAGGGACCACTTCAGTGGGAAGGGAACGGCGTTCCGTGCGCTACGGGGTATAGTCATGCCGGCCACATGACCACGGAAGCTTGTCCTCGGACAAAACGCCAGCTCTACAGGCTTTGAAATGGAGATGAGCACCGCCCCCTGCAGTCGGTCACGACTAGACCATTCGGTCATGGGGAAATCTTTACCTTTATGTGGGGGTGCAATCCTAAACTGCAGTTAGGCTGGCACTGTTAGGCCAGCAAAGTTTGGCCGGCACAAGGGACACTGTAAAGTGTTTGTGGACCACTCTTGGGGTCAGAGAGGCCAGCACACAGATGTGCGCCATCCTCCCTGACTCCGAGAGTAGTCCAAACGCACTTTAGGGTGGCCCTTGTGCTGGCCCAACTTCGCTGGCCTAACTGGGCCAGCCTATCTTTAGGTTTGGACCACTCTTAGAACACAATCCTAACCAACTTTCCAGCGCTGGGGGAAGGGCAATGCAGCAATGTATAAGGAAACAAACATACCCATAACCTTGAGGTGGCCATTGTGATTACTACTCCACTGCAGGATGTAGCACAAGTCCCATTGGCACAGCTAAATGCTGGAAGGTTGATTAGGATTGCGCCGTCAGAGGCCAGCACATAGATATGTGCCATCCTCCCTGACTCAGAGTGGTCCAAACGCGCTTTACGGTGGCCCTTGTGCTGGACAAACGTTGCTGGCCTAACTGTGCCGGCCTAACTCCAGGTTAGTCTTGCGCTCTGGGTGTCCTGATAAGCCGGGTCTTCAACACATCAGGAAGAGTTGCTGAGATCAATTGTCTTTGCATAAGCTACCACCATTGCATTGGTGATAAAATACGCTTCTTTCTATGCAACGCTAACACCGAAGTGTGAAGAAATACGCTGCTAATTTAACTCCTGAAGTGTGAAGGGAACCCATGATTTCAATTAAAGCCTATCCTACGCTGACTCCAGTTCATAGAAAAGGTGCTCTTTTCAAACCCTGGAAACAAGCAGCCTCTGAGAGAAATTCCATCGCAGCAGGCCGCGACTGCCAGGTGGCAAACAGTGCAATAACAATTGTTCGTCCTCTTGCTAATGCCATACTTCACAGGGCTCCCCACCAAGCACCCCCAAACCTGAGCATGCTGTTTGTTTTCCCAGGCTTGCTAAATTATATATTCGAGAGCCCTTTTGATTATCTGGAAGGTGAGGTTGAAACAAGAAACGAAGAGGAACACGACAAGAAGTACCTCAGGCATGCTGTGAGCTCCTGGGTCTCGAGTCTCCTCTCTTCTCGCCAGGTTGTACTGGAAGAATTTTAAAAAATTGATTTTGGAACTGGCACCTTCACGATTGTTCAGGGGTTTCTCACAAATGCCCCAGTGCATGTACATTTCAGTTAATCTCGCAGTGGTTGTGTGAACACAGTTTGTGAATTTGTTGGTGTGCACACACGCTGGAGAGAGAGAGAAAAAGATGCAATTTGGAAATGGTGGGAGACTATCAAGTCTGGAATTTCAACCTAAGAAGAGCCCTGCTGGATCAGGCCAAAGTCCAGTTTCCAGTTTCCTTTATCTCACAGTGGCCCACCAGATGCCTCAGGGAACACACAAGATAACCAGATACCTGCATCTCTTTGCCATTCCCTTGCATCTGGCATTCTGAGGTAAATTTCTGAGGTAAAATTCTGAGGGAAATATGAGGTAAATAAAACAGAATCATCTAAGAACATAAGAAGAGCCCTGCTGGATCAGGCCAAAGGCCCATCTAGTCCAGCTTTCTGTAGCTCACAGTGGCCCACCAGATGCCTCAGGGAACACACAAGACAACAAGATGCATGCACCTCTTTGCCACTCCTCTACATCCTGCACTCTGAGGTAGCCTACCTCTAAAATAAGGAGGTTGCACTAACCATCATGGCCGCCTGTGATGGACATTTCCTCCAGAAAACAGAAGAATGGTGTATCCTTTAAACATGGGTGCCACTCTAATAACAAGGTTAGGTAATTTGGAACGTCAATATCCACAGAGAAAATTGGGTGCGGAATGTGTTGTAAACAGCCCCTGATGCAGTATCATTTCCAACCAGCATGCTGCAACATATAGATGTGCCGCCAAATGTCCACAGGTGTGCCACAGATCTCACCCCTGCACCCACCTAGTGACAGCACTGTTGTGGAAACCCTAGAAAGGGAACTGAACCTAAAAGGCTGACATGAAGAGCACAATCTTAACCTGGAGTTAGGCCGGCACTGTTAGGCCAGCAAAGATTGGTCGACGCGATGAACACTGTTAAGCGCGTTTGGAGTCAGGGAGGATGGCACACATCTGTGTGCTGGCTTCTGTGACTCAGAGTGGTCCAAACATACTTTTTGGTATCCTTTGTGCTGGCCAAACTTTGCTGGCCTACCTGTGCTGGCCTAACTCCAGGTTAGGATTGCATTCTTATTCACACCAAGGCAAAAAAAGGGGGGGTGTCACATAGTGATGTTACCAGGGACAGTTCTCAAAAACAGCAATTACTCTGGGAAATGGGGACATTTGAGCATGTGCAGAGTGCAGAATGTTGGAAGGTCTTACAATGAATGTTTTATGGCTAAAATAAGACACCACCACCCTCAAATGCCTCTTAGAGGACTGGCCTGTGCAAACAATCTCCCAGGGGAAGTCGAGTTAACAAGCAAGAGGCTTAAGTCTAAGTGGGGAGCTGAATCAATCTCCAATACATCAGCATTCTGGTGGGTTTGTTAGGGAGCTCTCCATCGATGTGTTGAAACCCCCCAGACCACATTAAGCGCAGCAATTTCCGAGGCAGTTGTGGTGCTTACATTTCACAAAGTGCATGAAATATAGCATCCTGCTGGAGTGCTAAAAGCAGAGAGCCAGTGGTGCAAGCCCCCAAGCACACATAGCTTTCATGTTCTCTTAGGCGGCTGATTCATCTTCATCAGGCTGGGGTGTATTTGGAAGTGCTTCTATTTGTACTGGACAGCAGCTGCTCTGAGCAGGGTCTGCCTTTCAGGGTTCCCAGCCAACGCACCGACTTCTGAGAGTCCCAACGACCCATCTTGGGCTCTCCACATTTGGCAGAAATTCTAATATTATCATGCCATTGTACAAATCGATGGTAAGGCCGCACCTGGAATATTGTGTGCAGTTCTGGTCGCTGCACCTCAAAAAGGACATAGTGGAGTTGGAAAAGGTGCAGAAGAGAGCGACTAAAATGATTACGGGGCTGGGGCACCTCCCTTATGAAGAAAGACTGCCGCGTTTGGGGCTTTTCAGTCTGGAGAAAAGGCACCTGAGGGGGGACATGATTGAGACGTACAAAATTATGTACGGAAGGGATAGAGTCGATAGAGGGATGTTCTTTTCCCTCTCTCAAAACACCAGAACTAGGGGGCATCCGCTAAAACTGAGGGTTGGGAGAGTTAAAACAGATAAAAGGAAGTACTTTTTTACCCAGCGGGTAGTTAATCTGTGGAACTGTTTGCCACAGGAGGTGTTGATGGCATCTGGTCTAGATGCCTTTAAGAGGGGATTGGGCGGATTTCTGGAGGAAAAGTCCATCGTGGGCTATAGGCAATGATGGATTGTGCAACCTCCTAACATTGGTGGTGGGCTACTTCAGAGTACCGGGTGCAAGGGAGTGGCAACAGGATGCAGGCATCTTGTTGTCTCGTGTGCTCTCTTAGGCATCTGGTGGGCCGCTGTGAGATACAGGAAGCTGGACTAGATGGGCCTTTGGCCTGATCCAGCAGGGCTCTTCTTATATTATTATGTTCCTAATTTGCTTTCAGCAATCATCTGAAGATGGTAGGAGAGAGCAGATCAGAGAGAAAGAACAACAAAAGAAAGCAGGGCAAGGAGGGGAAAAAAAATCCAATCAGGTTATTTAAAAAAAAAAATCCAGGTTATCAGTATGATCTGGACCAGTGCTTCCCAAGCTGTGGGTCAGGACCCACCCAGTAGGTTATGAGTCAATTTCAAGTGAATTGCGAAGTACGTAGAGCAGCCATATTGAAAATAGGGGAAGATGGGATGCTGGAAAGGGGGAGGGCTGTGTAGTTCTTTTGCTTGTGTCATAGTTGTAGGTAGGCCTTTTTCTTTTGAATTCACTTTGCTGTTGGAAAATGAATATAAGAACATAAGAAGATCCCACTGGATCAGGCCATATACCCATCTAGTCCAGCTTCCTGTATTTCAAACTGGCCCACCAGATGCCTCAGGGAACACACGAGACAACAAGATGCCTGCATCCCATTGCCACTCCCCTGCATAGGGCATTCTTATTTAGCCTACTTCTAACATAAGGAAGTTGCACAAACCCATCATGGCCTGTAGCCCACAATGGACATTTCCTCGAGAAATCTGGCCAATCCCCTTTTAAAGGAACCTACGCCAGACTCAGATGCCATCACCACCTCCTGTGTCCTGGAGTTCCACAGATTAATTATCTGCTGGGTAAAAAAGTATTTTCTTTTATCCATTCTAACTCTTCCAAAAATCAATTTTGGTGGATGTCCCCTGGTTCTGGTGTTGTGCGTGAGAGAAAAGAACATCCTCCTATCCGCTCTATCCATTCCTTGCAGAATTTTATATATCTCAGGGCGCAATCCATGCCCACATGTTGCACCGATGCAGCATCAGCAGATTAAGGTACTTATGCTAGCCCAGTTCCACTCCAGGATTGCACCCACATTCAGAGTGCAATCCTAATCTAGAGTTAGACCGGCACAATTAGGCTGGCAAAGTTTGGGGCATATCTGTGTGCTGGCCTCTCTGATTCCAAGAGTGGTCCAAACATACTTTACAGTGTCCCTTGTGCCAGCCAAACTTTGCCGGCCTAACTCCAGGTTAGAATTGCAACCTCAGTTTTTGGCCTTGTATTTTAATGTACTCATTTTCTTTAAGTGGCAGGTGCTTGGAAGAGAGGGAGAAGGTGATACGGATTGGGACTGACGTGCATTTCTTAGGTTATGTTCTCTAAACGACGGACAAGCCCTGAAGATTTCCTCTTTCAGAACCCACCCAGAGGAACTGTCCTGTTCAACCAGCCATTGTTATGGGATGTCATCAATCTAGTCCTCCTGGCTTTTCAAAGGGAGCTTTTAATCTTTCCCCGCCTTTTGGAAGATCAATCCCATTGATGAGTCTCTGTGCCAGAGTCTGGCTGTTTGTAAAACGGGCAGTGCTTTTTACATTCCCGACCATTACATCCTAGAATGCGCCATGGCAGAGGAGAGGGGGGGGCACAGCCTTGCCTCTCTGTGGCTTAACAAAAGGCACACCACATATCACTGATCTGGCAGGGAAGCTTTGCCAAGCCGGCTTTATTGGAAAGGGGAGGACGGCTGATTGTCCATATTGCGCGGAGGGTGAATTATGCAGAACGGTGTCTACAGCAGTGCAGAAATGTGCTTGTTTATGGCTCGTGGCTGTTCCTTTGGCTGAGGGCTCAGCTTTGTCTTGTGGCTTCGGTTGAAGAGAACACGACTGCATTCCCATCTATTTTGGGCCCCAGCTCCGTTCCGTTTCCCCCAGACAAACTCCCCCCGAGCTCTGAGGGAGGGGCTCGGGGCATGTGGACTCATTGCTTCTGCTCGGGCAGAAGATTTAGCCGAGAGGGTTAATGCCTCCGTTTGCCCGAAGATA
>JAJKFI010000036.1:6626145-6652465 GCA_029204185.1 Lerista edwardsae | reverse complement strand
GAAGAACCCTGCTGGATTAGGCCAAGGCCCATCTAGTCCAGCTTCCTGTATCTCACAGTGGCCCACCAGATGCCGCAGGGAACACATAAGACAACAGACTGTCTGCATCCTGTGGCCACTCCCTTGTATCTGGCATTCTGAAGTAAATTTCTGAGGTAAAATTCTGAGGGAAATATGAGGTAAATAAAACAGAATTTGCTATCCTGTCTGTTGGGAGGGAGCTATAATAACTTGCAACCTAATCTGGGCCTTCAGAAGAGCCCCACTGGATCAGGCCAAAGGCTCATCTAGTCCAGCTTCCTGTTTCTCACAGTGGCCCACCAGATGCCTCAGGAGCCACACAGGACAACAAGATGCCTGCATCCTGTTGCTACTCCCTTGCACCTGGCACTCAGAGGTAGCCTACTTCTAGAGCCAGGAGATTGCAATACCCATAGAAGGTATACAGGTCTGTTATGATCTCTTAAGAGATCTGTATACTTTAGTCCAATGGTTCACAAACGTTTTAGCATCAGGATCCACTTCTTAGAATGACAATCTGTCTGGCACCCACTGGAAGTTATGTCATGGCCGGAAATGCTGTCATTGTGACACCAGAGCCTGCTATTTTTTCTGAGAAAGTAGCAATAAGTTGGGTTAGGTTCATTCTCAGTCATTTTCCAAGAGCAAAGTGAATCAGAAAGAGAAAAAAAGCCTATTTATAACCTTGACACAAGCAAAACGGCCACACATTCCTTCTCCTTCCTCTGCATCCCATCACCTCATATTTTCAATATGGCGACCCACCTGAAATTGGCTCGTGACCCACTGGTGGGTCCTGACCCACAGTTTGGAAATCACTGCCTTAGTCACATCTCGACTGGGCTTCTTTAGTGAACCCTACATGAGAACGCCTTTGAAGACCACTCAGAAACGTCCATTGTCCCATCTGTTGTGTCCTGGCTGGGACCAGTTTTGGGGAATGCGTCACCCCAGTACTGTACCAACTCGGTATAGTAACTCAGGGGAGGGAATCTAGCTCAGTGGAAGATCAGCTGTGTTCCATTCAAAGGGTTGAAGGTTGAGCCCCTGGGTCTCTAGGTAGGGATTGGGGAAGCCCTTGCCTGAAAATCTGTAGAACCGCTGCCATCTAGTGGAGAGAATACTGAAGAATACAGCCTGAGATAGTGAGTGGCTTCATCTGTTCATTTACAGCTAGTCTATTTCTGAGCACAAGTCAAATGCTGGAAATACCCTAACAACACAGAAGCATACCTGTATGCCTGTCCTTCAAAGCCGATTTACACATTTCTATCCTTGCAGAGTGAAAAGGTACATAGCGGTCTTGGGGTGAAGCCACCAGAACAACATTCTTGAAATACTGAAGACCTAGAACAAGGAAATCCATCACATGCATTAGGTAGGATTCTGCCTTCCCAGGTCTTCATCTGGGGAATAACAACACAAGGCCTGCTGGATCAGGCTAAGGGCACTACTAGTCCAGCTTCTTGTATCTCGCAGTGGCCCAGGGAGCATTCCAGACAACAAGATACCTGCATCCTGTTGCCACTCTCTTGCAACAGGGAAATATGCAGCGGCGTCATGCAGGGGCAGGGAAGATGGCAAAACGGAGCGGTACGCAACAGGCGGGCTGCCGCTCACCCGTTCCTCCCGCCCAGCGTTCCGGCTGCATGACGCTGCTGGAAATATGGATACATACTGTATTCCGAAATACAGAAAAATCTGAAGTTCAAATACTTCTGGTCCCAACCACTTTGGCTAAGGGATGCCCAGCCTGCCTATCGTTTTTGAGACGTGGCAACCAGAACTGGACCCAACACGCCATCCGTGGCCTTACTACTGATTTGTACAACGGCATCGCAACACTGGCTGCTTTACTCTCAATCCCTTTTTACAAATGATTTACAAATGATTTTAACATTACGTATGTCCCAATCCTAAGAAGGGCAGGTGCAGCAAGGCATGTATTCCAAAACATGTATTCCAAAATGGGCACATGAGTGTGCCAATATCCTAACCCCACTTGTCTTCCTTATCCCACCCCCAGTCCGCCTCCCTTCTCACCATCCACCCTGTCCAGGACAACCCTCATTCCTACCCCTGCCTGCCCCATTCCACCCCTGCTGCCGTCATACTTACATATTCCGGTTCAGGGGTGGAGCCCCTGCACTGCGGCTAATTGCAGCAGCTGAGTCCCAATGGCTGCAGAGCGTGGACGAAAACCATTTTTCAGCAGTGGGACTCTGTATGCTGGCCCTGTGTGTGCGTGATGCAAACCCCTATGCGTGATGGCCCAATCCTGGATAGGTTTGGGCAGCTGGGTTTTAGAACTGGTTAGCAGGATCAGAGCTTTTGCTTTGAACTCAGCACTACCCACCTGTTTTTTGGCTGAGCTGATAGAGGAAACACTTGCGCAGGTCTGCATTATCCCTGAAGGTCAGCTGCAAAAGGGACCCAGATTTTTTCAGTTTCTGCATGAGCCACAAGCCTGGAGTAATTAAAAAAAGTGTTGATTTGAATTGAATTAAATAATTTTATTGGCATAAATATATAAATGCTACACATACATAATAAACAATAAATACACAAAAACAAGTAAGGGCATTATTCAAGATAAAACACTGCCTCAATATATACTCCAAAAATACCTCAGTGTGATTATAAATTCAGCAATTTAATGACACTAGGATAGAAACTATTTTTGTCTCTAGACGTCTAGATGTTTTGGTATACGGAATTTCCAAGCGCAAATATCAGACCAATAAAAATCACATTTTGAAAGTCGAAAGAACCACATCATAAGAACATAAGAAAAAGCCTTGCTGAATCAGGCCAAAGGCCCATCCAGTCCAGCTTCCTGTACCTCACAGTGGCCCACCAGTTGCCTCAGGGACCACACGACAACCAGATACTTGTATCCTGCTGCCACTCCCCTGCATCTGGCATTTTAAAGTAGATTATTACTCTTGCACCACCTCCAAGGAAGACACCAGACTGAAGTTAGCTTTAACTTTATTAAGCACAATGTAAATCATGTAACCTACTGAACACCCATCCCTCCCTCGTCAGTCTGTGGTAGGCAAAAAAAACTGCCATCTATGGCCAATTTAAATGACAAAAAAAAATTCCTACCCGGCCCTCATGATGAGCGACCAGCTAATCTCAGACTGGACATACCCATCATAGCTTGTAACCTGTGATGGAGTTTTCCTCCATAAATTTATCCAATCCCCTTTTATTCAGGCCCAATGCCATCACCACATCTTGTGGCAAGGAGTTCCACATTCTAATTACACGCTGGGGAAAGAAATATTGTCATTGTTTGTTCTAACTCTCCTAACACTCAGCTTTAGAGGCTGTCCCCTGGTTCTAGAATTGTGTGAGAGGGAAAATAAATTCCCTCTATTTACTCTATCCACTCCATGCATAATTTTGTACGTCTCAATCATGTCCCCCCTCAGGCACCTTCTTTCTAGATTGAAGAGTCCCAAATGCTGTAACCGTTCCTCATCAGGGAGCTGCCCCAGCCCAGTAATCATTCTGGTTGCTCTCTTCTGTACTTTTTCTAATTCCACTATGGCCTTTTGGAGATGTGGAGACCAAAACTGTACGCAATACTCTAGGTGTGGCCTTACCATCGCCTTGTACAATGGCAATACAATATTGGCTGTTTTATTCTCAATTCCCTTTTCTAATTATCCCTAACATGGAATTTGCCGTCTTCACTGCCGCTGCACACTGGGTCGACATTTTCATCGAGCTATCTACCAGCACCCCAAGATCTCTCTCCTGGTCTGTCATTGACAGCTCAGAACCCATTAACTTATATGTGAATTTTTGATTTTTTTTGCCCCAATATGCATTACTTTGCACTTATTTACATTGAAACGCATCTGCCATTTTACTGCCCATCTCCCACTTATGAGAGATCCTTTCGGAGCTCTTCACAATCCTTTCTAGTTTTCACCACCCGGAAAAGTTTAGTGTTATTTGCAAATTTGGCCACCTCACTGCTTATGCCTGTCTCCAGGTCATTTATGAATAAGTTAAAAAACACAGATCCCTGGGGCACACCACTCTTCACCTCTCTCCACTGTGAAAAATGCCCATTAATCCCCACTCTCTGTTTCCTGGTCCTCAACCAATTCTCAATCCATAAGAGGACCTGACCTCTTATTCCCTGACTGTGAAGTTTTTTCAGCAGCCTTTGGTGAGGGACTGTGTCAAATGCTTTCTGAAAATCCAGGTATATAATATCTACTGGTTCACCAACATCCACATGCCTGTTGACCTTTTTGAAGAATTCCAAAAGGTTTGTGAGGCAAGACTTACCCTTACAGAAGCCATGCTGATTCTCCCCCAGCAAGGTTTGGTCTTCTCTATGTTTTAGGATTTTGTCTTTGATGAGACTTTCCACCATCTTACCTGGAATAGATGTGAGGCTGACCGGCCTATAGTTTCCTGGGTCTCCTCTCCTACCTTTTTTAATGATTGGTGTGACATTTGTTATCCTCCAATCCTCTGGTACTGTGGCAGTTTTAAGGAACAAGTTGCTTATAGTCAAGAGATCAGCAACTTTATTCTTTAGCTCCTTAATAACTTGTGGATGAATGCCATCTGGGCCCGGTGACTTATTTATCTTTAATTTATCAATTAAATCTAACACATCCTCTCTTTTAACTTCTATCTGACTTAGTTCACTAGTCAAAAGGGACTGTTCAGGCAGTGGTAACTGCCCAAGGTCTTCTGTCGTGAAGAAAGATGCAAAGAATTCATTTAATTTCTCTGCAATCTCCAAGTCCCCTTTTATCTCCCCTTTCCCTCCCTTACCATCCAGCGCGCCAACTGTCTCTCTGGCAGGTTTCCTACTCCTAATATATTTTAAAAAGCTTTTATTATTCCTCTTTATGTTGCTAGCAATGCTTTCCTCAAAGTCTTTCTTGGCCTCCCATATCACCTTCTTACATGTCTTTTGCCAGAGTTTATGGTCCTTTTTATTTTCTTCATTTGGGCAAGACGTCCACTTACGGAAGGAAGCTTCCTTGCCCTTTACAGCCTCTCTAACTTTGCCCGTTACCCATGCTGCCACCCTCTTGCAGTTAGCTGAGCCCTTCTTTCTTTGTGGGATACACTTCCCCTGGGCTTCTACTACTGTTATTTTAAACAACCTCCATGCTTTCTCGAGTGTTTGGACTTTTTTCACCTTCCCTTTTAATTTCATCCTCACTAGTTTCCTCATTTTTGGGAAGTCTGCCCTTTGGAAGTCAGGGGTTTTTGTATCAGATTTATTTGGCACACTACCCCCAACATGCATGGCGAAACAGATCGCAGCATGGTCACTGTTCCTTAATGGCTCAGTAACATTGACATTCCTAACCAGGTCCTGGGTGTTACACAATATTATATCCAGAGTTGCTTGTCCTCTGGTGAGCTCCATGACAAGTTGCTTCAAGGCACAATCATTTAGCATGTCAAGAACCCTGTCTCCTTTTCTTGACTGGAATACAAATTGACACAGTCAATATGGGGATAATTAAAATCCCCCATGACCACAATCCTGCCCCTAATTAATTTCCTCATCTCAAGGTCCCTTTCAGGTTTTTGATCTGGGGGGCAATAACACCCACCCACGGTTACGTCACTCCTTGGACCTAATAGTTTAACCCACAATGCTTCTGTGGTGGAGTCAGACCCACCTTCAACCTCTAGGCTTCCGGAATCTATCCTTTCTTTAACATAGATGGCCACCCCACCTCCAACACGCCTCTCTCTGTCCAGCGGCGTTATTCACCCGGTACACTGGGTGGGACTTACCTTTGAGCGGCAGTCCGCCCATTGCGTCATGCCGTGTTCCGGGCGGGCATAATATCCTAATGTCCAGAACAAGACTTCTGAGACTTCAGAACCTTTTTAATAATGGTCATTAGGATATTACGTTTTGCCCTTTTTAAAAAAGGAGTTGGGGTTGGTGTTTTACTGCAGTTTTTAAAGGCTTGGGATATTTTATGATGTATTGTTTTAAATGTGGGCTTATCACTTTCTTGTAGGCCAGTGTGATTCAAACAGTGGGTCAGGACCCACTTGGTGGGTTGCGACCTGATGTCAGGTAGGTCATGGAAAGCTGGGAGCGGCCATCTTGGAAACTGCAGACCTTACTCTTATTGCATTCATTTTATGTATGTTAACAGTTTGACATTTCAAGAGGTGTGTGTGTGTGTGTGTGTGTGTGTGTGTGTGTGTGTTTAGCTCATTGAGTTTTGCATAATATGTTGTCCTAATCTTACTTTCTGTCAGGGGTGTTTCATGGTTATACAATTGCTGCTGTCCAAGAACGCCAATTTGCATTCTAGTTGTGTCATTTTATGGTGTTGCAATGTCAGCACTTCCTGCTTGATGATGTCGCTTCCTGCCACAACATCACTTCCAGGTTAATGACATCACTTCCGGTGGGTCCCAACACGAGTGCCATTCTAAAAAGTGGGTCCTGGTCTAAAAAGTTTGAATACCACTGTTGTAGGCCATTTTGGGTGCTCTATGGGGAGAATAGCAGGATAAAAATTCTGTTAAAGGAGATATACAAATAGCAGCTTGCCCATCTTTAATAAGAATGAGCAAGTCCATCTGGTTCATTTGTCACGGAGTTCTGGCCCAGCTTGTTGATCTGGTGCCTCTTATATTCTTACCTTATAAGGTGTGAGCATTGCCTTTCAAGGATCCATTTCATCTGCTGTGTTTTATTTTAGCGTGCTTGCGTCTGATGCTTGTTAGCTAAAGGACACCTCAGTATATCCCCCCAATAATGGCTTTGGCCATTGGAAAGGCCACCTGACCCATGCCTTCACTCAGTCCTTCCCAAAGCAATCGAAGCACAACCATGAGTACAAAATTAGGACTTCCTCTTACCCGTACTAACCAGAGCACTGTTGTTGTAGAGGGTTCCTAGGTGAGGCCCCGAGAGGGACAGGAAAGTATGTAGCTTATTGAGGTAATAGCGAAACCTGGGCCGGGTTAGTACCGATCGGATGATGACGTTGCCGAGAGAGTGACCAATAAAGCTGTGGAGACACAAACAGGGGTGATCAGAATGGCTGGCATGGTGGTGGCTCCATATTACGTTTCCACCACTTGATGGAGTGCCATGTGGGAGGCACCACGTGCCTAAACTAAACTCCACCACTAAAACTCCGTATTAAGTTTCCACCAGCACATATTAAGTGCCACGTGGGAGGGGCAGCAACGCAGCTTCCCTCACCCTCGGTCGCCATTCCGCTCCGGGAGCCACCAACCTCCTCCTCAAAGCTCACTTGAGATTCATACAATGAGAACTCTAATTTCTGAGTATTCAGGATGCAATTGTGGTGACTCAACATCCATGCAATTATTTCCGGGTGTGGACTGGCAGCAGGATGTGTTCCCAGGAGGCACATCCTACAGGACCGCCGATGGTTTTCACCAGGTTTGGGCAATTTCCTCGGTGCAATCCTAACCCCGTGCTAAAATAGGCAGGCCAATAGGCCTGCTCCATCGCCAGTATGGCAGTGGTTCCCAAACTGTGGGTCGGGAGGGACTCACCAGTGGGTTGTGAGCCAATTTCAGGTAGTTTTGCAAAGCCTCTAGAGCAGCCATATTGGCAATATGGGAAGATGGGATGCTGGAAAGGGGGAGGACTGTGTCATCATCTTGCTTGTGTCAAGGTTGCAAACAGGCTTCCCCCACCCTTTCTGTTTCACTTTGCTGTTGGAATATGGCTGAGAACTAAGTCAACTTCTTGCCACGTTCCCAGGAAAGCAGCCTCGCAATGATGGCTCTTCCGTCCAGGGCATCACTTCTGATGGGTCCTGGACAGGTGGTCATTCTATAAAGTGGGTCCTGGTGCTAAAACGTTTGAGAACCACTGCAGTGTGGGGCTGGAGCAGGCTGCAGCGCAAGCCTGGGCAAGAGGAATCAATTCCCTTTCCCCTGTTAACGTGTAGCGGCCCAAATGGGGCTACTCAGATCGGCACCTCCATGATGGGCAGCACTAATCTGAGCACCCCAGATTGGAGCTGGGTAGCCGGGGGGGGGGGGGGGGTTCAGATTCATCTCAAGTGCCAGACCCCGGCACCCCCCCTCCCTGGGTCAATTCACCCACAGGCCTCTCCTCCCCCCACGCAATTGGCGTCACTTGCAAACCCACACAGAAGCCATTTCAGGGACTCGGTTCCCAGATTTGTATTCTCTAGCTAAATATATCGAGAGTCACGCCCATTACCTTATTCGGGATATCGACAGGTTATACAGCTGAATGTGCTGAATAATCTCATCCAGCAAGCGGTCGGTCATCGTGTCAAAGTCAGCAAATGTATCTGTCTGTTAAAGAGGGAAAAAATGGCATGTTGCGTGTGTGTTTTTCTTTCAAGTAGTTGTGTTGTTGTGGACTCCCCCCCCCGCCTCTCCCCCGGGAAAGGAGCTCATCTTTCTCTGAGGCTTTACTTCAGCGTCCCCCAGACCAGTCCTGGTCTGAAATTCCTTTTGTCTGATCCTAAGTCTTACAACATCCACATAGCCTAATCTTGACAAGACAACATTAAATGGGCTCTCTGATCTTGAACATAAAACGTAAGAACATAAGAAGAGCCCTGCTGGATCAGGCCAAAGGCCCATCTAGTCCAGCTTCCTGTATCTCACAGCGGCCCACCAGGTGCCCCAGGGAGGCATGAGACAACAAGAGGCTTGCATCTTGCATCTTGAGTTTTGACCTGCTTTGGGGTGGTTTGAATTTTCACCAGTAGGTACATGTCACTTGGTTTTCTTGAACCCAGAACCATAACAGGCTCACATTGTGCTGGGGGAAGAGTGACATCGCCACGGCCCTTGCGCCCCTCATGCCACCACCCCGCCCCCTGTGCCGCCCAGCCACACACCCCAGCGTCTGGAACCTCTCCATTTAGGAGTGCAGCGGACACGAGGAAGGGAGGGTGGGTGAAAGAGCACTCCGCTTTCCCTGTGCCCCCCCCACGCTATGCCCTGCCACAAATGGTGTCTGCTGCATCTCCCTCCCCTTGTGGCACCTGCACATGCCTCTGCTGTACATGCCATCTCTGCCTTGTGCATTTACGGATTTCCAAGAACCAAAGAACCACAACATGCTAAATGTGTTGTTAGGTGACTCGGAGCACAATCCTGAACTGGAGTTAGGCCGGCCTAAGCGAAGCCAGGAAAGTTTGGCCAGCACAAGGGTCATCGTAAAACATGTTTGGGCCACTCTCGAAATCAGAGAGGCAGGAACAGGGACATGCACCATCCTCCCTGACTCCATGAGTGGTCCAAACACGCTTTACAGTGGCCCTTGTGCTGACTAAACTTTGCTGGCCTAACTCCCCCAGCCTAACTCCAGGTTAGGACTGCAGCCATAGTCAACACAAGAAATATCTCCTTTTTAATAAAAATCAGCCACAGAAGTGGAGCTTCAGGAGCTCAAGGCATGCCAAGTGGCAAGTTAACCCTTTTCTGCCTGAACTGTTTTCCCACTAAAACTCAATCCCAAAGGTTCAGGTTGGGCACCCCTTGTTTGATGTGCTTGGGACCAGAAGCTCTTTGGATGTCAGATTTTTTCTGTATTTCTGATTACTTGATTATACGTAATGAGATATCTTGGGGAAGGGGTCTGAGTCTAACACATAAGTCATTCATTTTCGTATATACCTCCAGTGCGGTTGCAAACATGCCATAAGGGATGTTTGTGCCAAGGATGGAGGCTCGGGGCTGGTGCAGGCAGGAGCTCTGGCCTAGGGACAGTGATGCCAGGGGCGTAGCTACAGGGGTGCAGGGGGTGACATTGCACTGGCCAACAAGCTTTAGGGGGGAAACAAGCTGAGCTTGACATGAATGGCCAAAATTGTGAAAAACTTGGTAATTACAAACAAGACTATCAATCAATCAATCAATCAATCAGTCAATCACTAGTATTCATATACCGCTTTTCAACACAAAGTTCCCAAAGCGGTTTACAGGCAAATAATAACATTAAAGTTAACTGGCTCATGTTATATATCATTGGAAAGGTAATTTAATGAAATAAACCAGAGTTTAATATCTTTACTCTAACAAAAGGTATGGCCAAAAAACCAGAAAACAAAAATATAACTGTCATAAAAAAACTGCAGTTTGTTAGAATCATGGTACGTAGGAATTGGGCGAACTCCGGAAGCTAGTGGAGGACAGGGAGGCATGTCGTGCTGTGGTCCATGGGGTCGCGAAGAGTCAGACACAACTTAGCGACTGAACACCACCACCACGTAGGAATAAAACAGAATGCAGAATTTCATGCGGAATGCAATGAAACCAAGCAGAGTGAAATGAATTCTTTCAATCAAAAGTTATGGCCAAAAAACCAGAGAAAACGAAAATACAACTGTGATGTCACTTCCTGTTGTGATGTCACTTCCATGGCAACATTTTGCCCTCGGCACTGGGCGACACGTTCATTAGCTACGCCCGTGACTATCCAAAAGGTACTGCAAAACTGCATTGTTCCAACTTGGGCCAGCAATGCACTTGTGCCGCTCCTAAGCTGCTGTTTGTGATACTTGGAAAGGAAACAAAGGAAGAATTGCATCCACAGGCACCCAGATGACAAGCGGTTATTCTTGTCCGGAACTGTGCAGTTTTGTCATCCGATCGGCTGTGAATCTAATGAGATGCCAGGGGAATCATCATCAAATGTCAGGGCAGAGATTCAAGGGAAACAGATCCAGTAATTAATGCTTTCGGTGAGAAAATTCATCTCGTTAATTGCAGCCCTTTCGAAAGAAAAGAGGAGCATATCCAATTTGCAACACTGCCTTCCTCTACACACGCTCGTGAACTAAATATAGGCGCCTGCCTGTTTGTTTTGTCTGCCTCGATAATTAATGATTTCTTCCAAAGCTTGTTATCTTCAATCTTGCATGTTTTTAGAAATGAAAAAAAATAAAATTCCACTGAACCATAAAGGGCACAGAGAAGACAGATGGCACTCCCATGTTCTGTGGCAACGTCGTAATGGAACATCAGTTTCCGGGGAGCCAAACCAAAGTGGGGCCATGGAGCAGCCCACCCCACGAATGTAAATTTATGCCCCACACTCTTAGCCAAACTCTTGGCATGCTCTGTTGTTTCTCTGTTGAAATATCTACATGCCACAACAAGAGCAAGCTAGGCAATGCACAGGAGATTCCGCCCCCCCCCCCATTTGTGTAATAGTTGACTTGGCATTAACATTTCAAAAAAGTGAAATGTCAAACAAATTTCAGGGTTCATCTGAAGGGAAAATATCTGGACATTTTCAAGAGATGCCAAGTGGGTTTCTAGAAGACAAGTGACATGTCGTAGTGGTGGCTCTGCTTAACCCTAGGGAAAAATCAGTTTATTGGTATTAACTTGCTCTTCTGTTCATATAATGCAACTTTCTTCCAGGCTGAATCGATTGGACGGTGGCAATATATCCAGGAACCAGAATCCATTGTGATGTGATCATGCAACCGAACACAGGAGTGGGTTAGGCAAATTGGAGCAGGACTCCTTCACAATGGTTGGGGGGATCCCTGTGGTGATCAAGAGCAGGGAACAATTTAGCCTACATCCTCAGGTGCATTCCCTTTTATGGAATTAATTCCTATTATGTTCTGCGGATATAATGTTCTGGGGGGGAATAATAAAATACTGCACATGGAAAGGGAAAAACCTATCTTCTATCACTGAGGGCACAATCCTTACCTGGAGTTTGGCTGGTACACTTAGGCCAGCAAAGTTTGGCCGGCACAAGGGCCACCGTCAAGTATGTTCGGACCACTCTTGGAGTCAGAAGGGTCAGCACACAGACATGCACCATCCTCCCTGACTCCAAGAGTGGTCCAAACATGCTTTATGGTAGCCCTGGTGCCAGTCAAATTTTGATAGCCTAACCGTGCTGGCCTAACTCCAAGTTAGGATTGTGCTCTGAAACTTGGTCTGTGTATATGTGTGCAAGTGTGAATGAATGAATCACACACCTGGTTCCTTTCTGACATCAGGAAGTCAAGCTTTCCTCCAGGGAGACCCAGTTCAATGAATGTCTTTACCAGGCGAAGATCGGCACTGTTACCTTGGAAAAACAGCACAGAGATTTCTGAGGCATGGATTCCCCAACAAAGCATATCACTCAAAGCCCAATCCTATGCATGTCTACTCAGAAGTAAGTCCCAGTATGGTCAATGGAGCTTATTCCCAGGAAAGTGTGGATAAGATTGCAGCCTCACTCATCTGTCTATCAACACACACACACTGACTTGCAACTCATCCACAAGAACAGCTGTGTTGCTTTGGCACGTGTGTTTCCACAGCGAGCATTCAATGCGTAGGGTGGTCAATGGGCATCCACTAGACCACTGATGGCAAACCCTTTGGGCTTGGCATGTCAAAAATTAATACAATGCCTAAGAGCGCAATCCTAAACTGGAGTTAGGCCAGCATAAACTAAGCCAGCAAAGTTTGGCCAACACAAGGGCCATCATAAAGGGTGTTTGGACTACTTTCGCAGTCAGGGAGGATGGCTCACATCGGTGTGCTGGCCTCTCTGACTCCGAGAGTGGTCCAAACATACTTTACAGTGGCCCTTGGGCTGGCCAAACTTTGCCCGGCTTAATTTATGCCAGCCTCACTCAGTTTAGGGTTGCGACCTAACTTGACTCGGCTGGCATGTCACCCCACTTGCCAAACAAAAGAGAAACAATTCTTTGCATATTCATTTTAAAAAAAATATAGTCCAATCATATGTATTATATAAAAAAGTCAAATAATTACAAAAATGAAATACGAGTAAAACAAACTCCCTTGTTTTTGAGTGTTGGTAAATGCTGGCGTGTCACCCAAGACATTGTGGCGTGTCATCTTTGACACGCGTGTCATGGGTTCACCCTCACTGCACTAGACCCTATGCCGAGCCGGAACAGGCTCTGATTGCACCTGGATTGGGGCAGTGACAAAAATGGTCACTGCGCCCCCTGCACAACCTTAGCACTCCCCCTGCTTCCAAAATCGCTCCATTTGGGAGTGTGACGGAAGCAAAGGCAAGTGGGATGGCCCAGCTCCACGCCACTTTCTTCCACTGCGCACCCAGCTCCCTCACTGGTGCCCCTGGCAAGCGCTACCCCGTGGCCTATGGCCGTGACACCTCCGACCCTAGGATCTGAGAAGGCTTTCCAGCTTGCATGGCTGACTTCCAGTTCTGCCTCCAATGGGCTTCTTTTTGAGCACTTTCTGGACACGCCGCCTCCAAAATAGTTTGCTTTCAGAACAATTTGCACCCTATCTCCGGCCCATGACGGACGAGAGTTTTGCAGTATTGGGACAACTAGACAGGGAAACATTTTCAGAACAACTTTTCCCCGCCTGAAATTTTCCTGTATATTAGGGAATTTAAAAGAAGGGAGGAATACCCCTCCCAACATACGAAGACATCCAGGCTCCTCCCAACGGGTGCCAAACCCAGCAACGTGGAGCTCACTGTGGGGCAAGGGGACATTTGTTCCCTTACCCAGGGGTGAGCCCCAGACAGCCTGATGGGGCTGCTTGACCCTGCGCCTTATGTCTTCCTCCTGCCCCGAAAAGCCAGTGCGGGGGGCAGCTTCCTGGCTTACTGACTCCTGTCCATGGCGTACCTGGGCTGAGAATGCTGCCTGCGTCGGCCCAGTGCCCCCCACTCTGGCCCAAATATGCCTTACGGCCAGTGGTGTTATGCTGCCGGAACGCTGGGCGGGACATCCGGGTGAGCAGCAGGCCACCCGTTGCATTCCACAGCGTAACGCTGTTTGCGTAACATATGCAAGCGGCATAATTGGTTACGCAAATGGCGTAACGCTGCGGAACGCGACGGGCGGGCTGTTGATCACCCGGATGTCCCGCCCAGCGTTCCGGCAGCATAACACCGCTGCTTACGGCATGTTTGCAGGAGCGCTGGGCTGATGCAAGCAGCCTGTGTTGGCCCAACAGCACCTTTGGATGGTGCCCTAAGTCCGTTTTTCCCCATGCCTCGCTGGCCCTTACCGTCCAGCCCGTGGACGCAGACCACCAGGTGAATCCCATCTTCCAAGTTTTCTTCCTCTTCCTCCGGTGGGAAATACGGGCTATCAGAAGCGAGTACAGGCAAGTCGCTGTACAGAAATCCTTCCATCTTCAGTTCTTTTTTAAAATTCTCCTTGGCCTGATAAAAACTGGAGAATACACTAATTAATCACCGTCGAACTGGGCGTTTAATTAACACTTATTCTATCCCTGTATTCGTGGGGGATTGCTGTCGCCACAGCTAATTCACAGCTTTAGAGCAATCGTGGAGCAATAGCCTACTGCAGTCATTTAAAGCCTTGATCAAACACCCCAGTCACGTTCTCCCAAGACAATTACTCAAGGAATATGGTGTGATGGGCCACTCTGGGCCCCCTGATCCAGTAGTGTCATTCTGTAATGAAGAAACGGAACGCTGGGCGGGACTTACCCACTGATTGGCTGCCCGTTGCTGATGCGGCGCTGCCTTTCCGAGTGCCGTGCAGACACTCCTGGCTTCGGAGGGGGTGCCCGCTTGCCTGGGGGGCGCGCTGGGTGCTGCGGAGAGCCGCGGAGGGGCGCGCCACCCAGAAGAAGCCCCTGCGGCGGAACGGCAGGCGGCGACGCGTCACGGGCTCCCTGTCAATCAAGGGGTAAGTCCCGCCTCACATTCCGGTTCTTCATTACAGAATGACACTACTGCCCTGATCGTTGTTTGGTGTCCTCGCTCATGTTCCCACTTATTAGCGAGAGTGGGACGTAGAGCAACAAGATCATTGCAGGACTCAGAAACAACAGTCAGCAATGACCCTGCCCTCTCAACACACCCAGCCCTGAAGGCAGAGCAGGGAAGCTGTAGCTTAGCTAACAAGGAGTGGCACAGTAGATATTGCAGGTGCCACAGGACGCAATCCTAACCTGGAGTTTGGCCGGCACAGTTAGGCCAGGAAGGTTTGGCCGGCACAAGGGCCACCGTAAAGTATGTTTCGGCCACTCTCAGAGTCAGAGAGGGCAGTACACAGACGTGCTCCATCCTCCCTGACTCTGAGAGTGGTCCAAAATGTGCTTTACATTGTCCCTTGTGCCAGCCAAACTCTGCTGGCCTAACTTCAGGATTGCGCCCACAATGTGCTGTGCAACCCACCTCTCTCACTGGCGGCAACAGCAGCCCAGAATGGCTCTGAGGGTGAGTGGGAGGGGCCTGCAATACTTACCGCCCCTGTAGTGATGCTACTGCAGGGAGGAACTCCAGCCCACTGCCCCACTAGCGCAGCAGAAGAGATCAGTGCACTCCACACATGGCCCGCCACACACCAGGCGAGAGTGGGAAGGACTTGCTCCTTGAACAGCAACACAGCGCTGATGCAGGCAGCAGTGAGGCACAATAGCAAGGAGGGAAGCAGGAAGCCCAGGTTCTGAAGTGTCCCCCTAGCATCTCCCTTTCCCTTCTCCCCCCCCCCTTTTCCTTCTCAGGTGGAGAGAATTTTTTGGCATGAAATAATTTTGCATCAAAATGTGGAAGCTTGGCAACCGGAAGTGTGGTGGTTACGGGCCGATGTCATCACATCAAGCTTCCAGGTTGCCCCACTCGCTACACTGGGTGCCAGCAACCCTAGCGTTGCCACCGGCATGCGACCACAAGGCCTAACCTTTCAACTTCACAGAGGACAGCCTTTGAGTCACTGAGCACAGGGTCACCCATTCAGTGACTTCCAGTGGGGATCACGAGTTCAACATAGGCTCCCTAGATGGGTAGTGCAATCCTAAGGTGTGTGCAGCATCATTGCAACGTGGTTGTGTGGGCGCTGCGCCCTTAGCACCCCTGCGTCGGCGCTAAGGCACCCCCGCGTTGTGCCCATGCTGCGCCTCCCTGGTGCTGGCCGAAGCCGGCTGGCGCAAGGGAGGAGCCAAGTTGGGATGGGGGAGGGGGAGGGCGGGCGGAGTGAAGTTCTGGGTGGGATGTGGGCGTGCCGGCCCAGGACTGGGTTGGACTTGGGATTCAGCCATAAGCCGAATCCTAAGCCTGTTCAGGAGGCCGCGTGGCCCCATTTTGGGTTGCCTGGCCTCCTTGGATATGCGCAGCAGGCAGATCTGAGTAGCACAACGGGGAGTCTGGAGCCTCCCCTCCAGTAAGGGTGCAAACGTGCTCTTACCGCAGGGAGGCTCCAGACTCCCAGCAGCAGCGTTGGCTATTCCGACACTGCTTAGGATTGCGCTCTCAGGAAATTAGAAGCAGCTGATCATACTCTACAAAGGACAGCTTCTCAGACATCCTTACCTCAGCATTCTCTCATTTCTCTCTTGATCCACCTCACTGGACTCACAGGAGATGACCCCGAAGGAGCCCACCGGTTGGTGAGTGATGGGAGAAGTGGCCTGCTTGGAGGAGAAGCCAGCCACTGGCGGAGTCTCTTTGAGAACGGACGAGAAAGGAAGGCATGTGGCTGTGCACGAGACAGATAGGTTGACCACCTCGGTGGCCTTCTTGGTCTCTGGCACCACCAGATGGAACCCTGGGCTGCTGGCCGCCATCTTGAGCTCTCTGCTTTCTGGTTCAGCCCTGTAGGGTCCATACTTGGATCTGTCGTCCAGTTCAATTTCTTGTAAGTTGGGAACGCCTTCCCCGTTGGTTGCCATTTTGCCATCGGCAAGAAGGTTATCACAGCGCTCCTTTCTGGAGACCGACTCGCATGCCACCGTAGATGAGGGAGGAATGGTCGAGCAGAAGTCCAGTCCATGCTTCTCACAGTGAGAGAAAGCCCCCATGTCTGTGGAGTACAAACTCTGGCCCGTGGGTAAACTGCCCCCCTCGCCACACGCACCAAGATGTGCAGCATTTGTGTCCAAATAGTCACCGACTCCACCCACATGGTCCTCCCTTTCTGGCAACTGAGATCTCGCTGTGCTCTCCAGATCTAGATTTTGTTGTAGACACACAGACTCTTCCGCCACTTCCAAATGGCAGTCCGTCTCCAAAAACCGTTCCATATCTTCCGATAAGCAAGAACTGCTCCCATTTGGTTCAAAAGCGGATTCGGGACGGCCTACAGCATCTGTGGGCAGCTGCAATCCTACACTTGCTCTGTCATCCTGGCAGGTAGAAGTACTTCCCTTGGCACAATCAATGTCCACCACGTATGGTCCCTCAGCAATGTCAGAGGCTGCTTCAGTGTGTTTCGCTATATCCATCTCATCGACGGACTCCTCAGGGCTACTGATCTGAGGAGCTGAGATGGACTTGGTCAGCTTGTTGGGTTCCACCTCCCTCTCTTCCTCCTCATACGGCAAGGAGCTAATGGAGGTGAGAGAGGCTTGGATGCCACTGGGCAAGCTTGTATTGCTTTCTGTGTGCCCTCCCTCCAGAGAGTTCCGGTGGACCCCATGTCTTCTGACAAGCTGGTGGGCAACCTCCCGATCATTGGGCAACTCTAAGGCTTTGCTCCGTGCATCAGACCAAGCGACCGAACTCGGCTCGCTTTCGATCCCTGAGTCTGAGATTAAGGACGAAGAGCGCTTGATGACTCCTGATGTCAAGCTAAACTCTTCACAGTCCTGCATCCTTTGTTCCTTTGGACAAGACTTGGTCTCCTCAGTGATCTGACCCAAGGAGCCAAAATGGTGTCTCAAAGCAGACAGTGTGCCCTGATCACCCGGACCCACTTGTTTCTCAAGGCCATTTTGTTCATTAAACATGAGTTGATCTGAAGAGAGAAAACACCCCTGATTATCCTCTTGATCCATTTGGCTCAAGTCCATCTCGCCCAATGGTTTGTGATGCCCAGGTGTGCCACTATCATAAAGGGTGGTCATGATTAGCATTGGTTCTCTGTGGTGGGCACTGTGCCAAGCTGGGTTCTTGTCCAAATACGGCCCTGCTGTTGTGAGTCCGTCACCATTTTCTGAAGACTCCACAGATGTCTTAAGGCTTTCTGCAGTGTCTTTCAGGGGACCTGCCTGCAAACCAGACAAGACGTTGCTAATTGGGGCTGACGGATTTTGGTGGGATTGGACATCTCCACTTACTGCGTATACCTGGGTTGTGGGGTGAGCTTTGAAACTCTTGGCTGTACTGGAGTCTTCTGCTGGATACCTGCAAGCATACAGCGATGTCCGGTTTATCCTGTCCGTGTGGATGATGAACGGGGTGCAGTTCCTAAGCTCTCCCTTTGGCGGTGCCTTGTCGTCGTTTGAGGAAAGGTCTTCATTGTTTTCTATCAAGTCTATTTCTGACTGGTCCACAGCAGAAACCACATAGTCGGACAAAGCATCTAAGCCCTGAACTGAAAGAGAAAGAAAAGGTTGTAAAGGTGTTGCATAAAAGAGACCTCACACAGAGGCAACCCAATCCTATCTAGGACTTATCCTGACAGATCTCTTGATCCATCAGTTTAAGGGCACAATCCACGAAGTGACGTTGCACTGACTCTATGTACTAGTGTCGGTGCAACATCACTAGGGCCAGCGTGGGGGCACTGAGGGGCACCCCTATGTCAACACTGGAGCTCTTAGGCCAACACTAGCAAGTGTGTCAGTCCAAGAGCGCTGGTGCCGAGCCAACCTTGCACCAGCTGAACTTGGCCAGCACAAGGAGGAGGGAGGGCAGGTGAGAGGGGGAACTAGGTGGGGCTGGGCAGGCCGGTGGGGGTGCTGGCCCAGGAAGGGGCATAAGAACATAAGAAGAGCCCTGCTGGATCAGGCCAAAGGCCCATCTAGTCCAGCTTCCTGCATCTCACAGCGGCCCACCAGGAGCCCCAGGGAGGCATGAGACAACAAGATGCCTGCATCCTGTGGCCACTCCCTTGTATCTGGCATCCTGAGGTAATTTGAGCGGGGAACAAGATTTATTCGCTGCCGCATTAATTACTTGGCTATCGATATCCTGAAGCCTCTGGATGACAATTTGCTTGGACTTAGGGTATTATTACCTAACAAATAAGGGGAAAGCCCAATAGAGCGTATCTTTTCAATAAAACGTCAAAAGCCTGATGATTACCAAGAAACGGCAAGTATTGCTTGTAGAAGGGGAGCTTGACCCACGTTGAAACAGACATTAAGCCAAAATTTAACAAAGCTGCACCATGCAAGATGTTCTACTCTATATTGGCCAGCTTCTAAACACAAGGCTGCGTAAGGGACACAGTGGGCCAGGCCAAAGATCTTATATAAAAAGGTGGATTGAATTTTTTAACTTCCAGGTTGAAACCCATCAGCCAGATTGGAATTCCATAAAGAAGCTGGGCCAAAATTTTCGCATTGAAAATGCGTACAACTGCTGGAATATAGGAATTGCCTCTCAAATAGAAAAACCGCAAAATGGATTGAGAGATTAATTTGGCCGATTTAATTGCTGCAGTACGCTGGGGAACCCATGAGAGCTTGTACTGAAAATTTAGTCCTAGATATTTAATAGACTTGGGACGTGGTGGCGCAGCAAGTTAATCCGCTGTTGCTGGGTTTTCGACCGCAAGGTTGGGAGTTCAAGACTGCGCAACGGAGTGAGCTCCTGTTGCTTGTCCCAGCTCCTGCCAACCTAGCAGTTCAAAAGAACCTAAATGCAAGTAGACAAATAGGGACCACTTTGGTGGGAAGGGAACGGCGTTCTGTGCGCTACGGCGTATTATATAGTCATGCCGGCCACATGACCACGGAAGCTTGTCCTCGGACAAAAACATCAGCTCTACAGGCTTAGAAACGGAGATGAGCACCGCCCCCTACAATCGGTCACGACTAGACCATTGGGTCGTGGGGAAACCTTTACCTTTACCTTTTTATTTAATAGACTTAACATGCTGTATCGCTTTACCATGAAAGACCCAAGTCCAGTGCCTCCAAGATTTATCAAATACCAAGATTTTAGATTTGGTGTAGTTACGTTGTAGGTCGTTGGAAATAAGATATTGAATACAGCCTTCTACTAATCACTTGAGTCCAACACGAGTTTGCGACAACACCATGTCATCGGCATATAAAAGTAGAGGGATTGGACGGTGATTAAGTTTAGTTCAATGAGAATCTATTGAGGCCAAGTGAGATGATAAATCGTTAATAAATAAGTTAAGTAGTGTTGGGGCAAGGACACAGCCTTGTTTAACTCCCTTATTGGTTTGAAACTGTTCAGATAAGTTACCTTGAGTATTTAATCTGACTTGAATCGTAGTATCAGAGTACAAACTCTTGATTAAAAACAATAACACAGGATCAATGCTGAGCTTGGCTAATTTAGACCACATCAGAGTCCTGTTTACAGAATCAAATGCCGCTTTCAAATCCAAAAAAGCGGCATATAGTTTAGAATGTGGCTTAGAGAGCTGTTTCTCCACAAGGTGTGTTAGCACCAAACAATGATCCAAAACAGACCTGCCAGCTCTGAAGCCTCCTTGTTCGTCCCCAAATATTTTGTTGTTATTGACCCAAGAAGTTAGTCCTTTTAAAAGGTGGAGTGCAAATAGCTTCCCAGGAACAGAGAGAAGGCTAATAGGCCTATAGTCGGAAGGAAGGTCTCTGTCACCTTTTTTGAAAATAGGTATTATTGATTGTCTCCAGGAGTTGGGGATAATCCCAGTTCTATCCACCCACGTAAACAAGTGGGCGAGAATAGTAGCCCAAAGTGGGGGGCGGCCTTAATCATGTCCGAAGGGATTTTATCAGGACCTGGAGCTTTACCGCTTTTAACCTGTCCGATGAGTGTCTCTACCTCATCAGCTGTAACTGGGGGCCACTGGGGTGCGTCAGCTAGACTAGTATACATGAGGGCAGGTTCTTGAACATTTCCATCATAAAATAATTTCTTAAAATGGTTCACCCAAGATATTGCTGTTATATTTGACTCCTTTCTCATTGGTGAAAAATGACCTGAGACTATTCTCCAAAAAAGCTTGGTGTTTTTAGAGGTCACAGATTTCTCTAATCGGCACCAATTAGCCTCTATACCTTGTTGTCAGCAAAGTTTGATAGCGCTGTTTAATATGAAAATAGCTGGTCAGCAAATTTGGATTCCTAGATCCAAATTTATCCGAGATTGTTGTTCAGCCGCTAAGTCATGTCTGACCCTTCGTGACCCCCTGGACCACAGCACACCAGGCCTCCCTGTCCTCCACTAGCTTCTGGAGTTCGCCCAATTTCATATTCATCGCTTTGGTGACACTCTCTAACCATCTCATCCTCTGCCGCCCCCTTCTCCTTTTGCCTTCAATCTTTCCCAGCATGAGGGTCTTTTCTAAAGAGGTGGCCAAAGTACTTGAGCTTCAGCTTCAGGATTTGTCATTCCAGGGAGCAAGCAGGCTTGACTTCCTGGAGGATTGACCAATTGGATCTCCTTGCAGTCCAGGGGACTCGCAGGAGTCTTCTCCAACACCATAATTCGAAATTATCTGAGATTATAATGAGTGTAATCATTATAAATCCTGTGAAGGTCTTGCTTTAGAGATCTGCAGGTAGCATTGAAGGTCAGAGGATGACCATGTTGCATTGGGCCTTTGGAGGAATATTGATGTTGGCCAAATAAGGTCACCGGGTGATTGAGAAGTGTCTCATAACATGACAGCGGGGTGGTATAGGAGTCCAAACTCTGAAAAGATAAGTCTCCTACTAGAATAGTATTAGTTGACACCTGGTCCAGAAAGGAAGTTCTGGTTTTCTCATCCCATTTTATTTTTATTGGTGGAACAGGTGGTTTATTAGGAAGGGGCGCAGAGGGCTGATTGGATGAATTAGGGGTGAAAGTGAATAGGCAACTAAGCAGAAGATGATCACTAAGCAGTGGAAAGCCCCACATTAAATTCTGAAGTTAAGGGTAATAAAGGAGTAGAGACTAAAATATAATCAATTACACTAGCTCCTTGTGGAGCAAGAAATGTATAAGCACCAGCATTATCAAGCCCCAATAGTCCATTAAGCAAATAAAACCAAACAATATGCAAAATTTGGCTAACATAGGTCCAGCATCATTAATATGTACCATATGTACAGCAGAGTAGAAACTGAAGGTGGGCTGGACTCCACCATGGAGTCACTATGGGTTAAACTATCAGGCCGTAAGAGCAATGTAATAGTGGGGGTGTGCTATCGTCCTCCCGATCAAAAACTTGAAGGTGACCTTGAAATGAGGAAACAAATCAGGGCAGTGACCAAGAGAGGCAGGATTGTAATCATGGGGGACTTCAATTATCCTCATATTGACTGGGTCAACTGCTGCTCTGGTCAAGAAAGAGAGACCGGATTCCTTGACGAGCTGAATGACTGTACCTTAGAGCAGCTAGTCATGGAGCCGACCAGAGGACAGGCGACTCTGGATTTAATATTGTGTGGTACTCGGGACCTAGTTAGGGATGTAAGTGTTACTGAGCCATTGGGGAACAGTGACCATGCTGCGATTGGTTTTGCCATGCATGTCCAGGAAAGAGTGCAGAGCAAATCTGACACAAGAACCCTTGACTTTCGAAGGGCAGATTTCCCTCAGATGAGGAGACTAGTTAGACAGAAATTGAAAGGGAAGGTAAAAAGAGTCCAATCCCTCCAGGCTGCGTGGAGGCTGTTTAAAAAAACAGTAGTAGAGGCCCAGCGGAAGTGTATACCGCAAAGAAAGAAGGGTTCGACAAGGTCCAGGACGGTGCCTGCATGGCTGACAAACCAAGTTAGAGAAGCTGTAAAGAGCAAAGAAGCTTCCTTCCGTAAATGGAAGTCTTGCCCCAGCGAGGAGAATAAAAAAGAACATAAACTCTGGCAAAAGACAAGTAAGAAGGTGATACGGGAGGCCAAGAAAGCGTTTGAGGAACGCATGGCTAGCAACATAAAAGGGAATAATAAAAGCTTCTTCAAATATGTTAGAAGCAGGAAACCTGCCAAAGAGGCGGTTGGCCCGCTGGATGGTGAGGGAGGGAAAGATGAGATAAAAGGGGACTTGGAGATTGCAGAGAAATTAAATGAATTCTTTGCGTCCGTCTTCACAGCAGAAGAACTTGGGCAGATACCACAGCCTGAACAGCCCTTCCTAACGAAGGAATTAAATCAGATACTGGTTAATAAAGAAGATGTTTTAGATCAAATTGATAAACTACATATAAATAAGTCACCAGGCCCAGATGGTATACACCCAAGAGTAATTAAGGAACTAAAGAATGAAGTTGCTGACCTCTTAACTAGAGTATGCAACTTGTCCCTTCAAACGGCCACGGTACCAGAGGATTGGAGGATAGCCAATGTCACACCAATCTTTAAAAAAGGGAGAAGGGGGGACCCTGGAAACTACAGGCCTGTCAGCCTAACGTCTATTCCGGGTAAGATGGTGGAAAGCCTCATCAAAGATAAAATCCTAAAACATGTAGAGGAACAAGTACTGCTAAAGGAAAGTCAGCATGGCTTCTGTAAGGGCTTCTTCTGTTTGTGGCTTCTTGCCTCACAAACCTTTTGGAATTCTTTGAAAAGGTCAATAGGCACGTGGATGTGGGTGAACCTGTGGATATCATATACCTGGATTTTCAGAAGGCATTTGACACGGTCCCCCACCAAAGACTGCTAAAGAAACTTCACAGTCAGGGAATAAGAGGGCAGGTCCTCTTATGGATCCAGAATTGGTTGAGGGCCAGGAAACAGAGAGTGGGGGTCAATGGGCAATTTTCAGAATGGAGAGAGGTGAAAAGCGGAGTGCCCCAGGGATCTGTCTTGGGGCCCGTGCTTTTCAACTTATTCATAAATGACCTGGAGACAGGGATAAGCAGTGAGGTGGCCAAGTTTGCGGATGACACAAAACTTTTCCGGGTGGTAAAAACCAGAGACGATTGTGAAGAGCTCCAGAATGATCTCTCCAAGTTGGAGGAATGGGCAGCCAAATGGCAGATGCGTTACAACATAGACAAATGTAAAGTGATGCACGTTGGGGCCAAAAACCAAAACTTTACCTATAGGCTAATGGGTTCTGAGCTGTCTGTGACAGCTCAGGAGAGAGATCTTGGGGTGCTGGTGGACAATTCAATGAAGGTATCGACCCAGTGTGCGTCAGCAATTAAGAAGGCCAATTCCATGCTTGGGGTCATTAAAAAAGGGGTTGAGAATAAAACAGCCAATATTATCATGCCATTGTACAAATCAATGGTAAGGCCACACCTGGAATATTGTGTCCAGTTCTGGTCGCCGCATCTCAAAAAGGACATAGTGGAGTTGGAAAAGGTGCAGAAGAGAGCGACAAAAATGATTACGGGGCTGGGGCACCTCCCTTATGAAGAAAGACTGCAGCGTTTGGGGCTCTTCAGTCTAGAAAAAAGGCGCCTGAGGGGGGACATGATTGAGACATACAAAATTATGCATGGAAGGGATAAAGTCGATAGAGGGATGTTCTTTTCCCTCTCTCAAGACACCAGAACCAGGGGGCATCCACTAAAGCTGAGGGTTGGGAGAGTAAAAACAGATAAAAGGAAGTACTTTTTTTACCCAGCGGGTGGTTAATCTGTGGAACTCCTTGCCACAGGAGGTGGTGATGGCATCTGGTCTTGATGCCTTTAAGAGGGGATTGGACAGATTTCTGGAGGAAAGGTCCATCATGGGCTATAGGCAATGATGGATTGTGCAACCTCCTTACAAAGGTGGTGGGCTACTGGTACCGGGTGCAAGGGAGTGGCAACAGGATGTAAGCATCTTGTTGTTACATGCCTCCCTGGGGCACCTGGTGGGCCGCTGTGAGATACAGGAAGCTGGACTAGATGGGCCTTTGGCCTGATCCAGCAGGGCTCTTCTTATGTTCTTATGTTCTTATGTACCGTATTTACCATATGGGCAGGCGGTTTAGTCGAGAGGGTTAAAGCCTCTGCCTTAAGATAAGATCTAAAGGTCGCCAGTTCGTGAACACTGGAAGTGAGTGGCAGACCTGCAAATTGCGGCAGATAAGTGCTGTCTCTAGCTGCCTGTGAGAGAGGAGTTGTGCTGGGCCAGCTGTTTCTTTGGTGGGAGCAGAGAAGCCATTTATCAGCCAGCAGGAAGCAATCGTGTGGCCAGAAAGACGACTAAACCATGAAAGTTCCATCTGTATGTTGCTGTAGTTCTTGAAAGATAGAAGTCTTTGTAATTTGTAGAAACCCCTTGCGGGTTTAGAGAAATAAAGCCTGCCTATGTAAACCGCCTTGAATTAAAGCCAGAGGAGCAATCTAATGGCCAAAGAAAGGCAGTATATAAATATTATTATTATTATTATTATTATTATTATTATTATTATTATTATTATATGTGGTAGACTTGCACAAAAGCAAAAAGATACTGGGCTCAGATACACTAGCAGATGCAGTGGATTTTTAAGGTAAATTTACAAATGAAAACATAAGCCTTCTTATAAGCTGGGTATACTTGATGATCAGGTACCAAAAGACTTAGACATTTTATTTTTGGATATGACAACTGTGGCAGGGATACTGTATGCACAACATGGTTGTTGAAGATTGGTGGGTAAAAATACTGGACCTAATGGAAACGGATAAATTACAATTTTACTTAAAGAAAAGTCAGTAAAGTCATTTATGAACAACTGGAAACCATTCCCTGACTTCCTGCATATGAAGGGAAAAATTGGGGTGACAAATTACAGACTTGTTGAATAGATGGATGATGTAGACCTAAACCATTTTGCTGTGGATCAAAATAAATTTTCACCCTGACCCAAGCAAAATGACCACACAGCCCACCCCATTTCCAGTGCCCCATCTTCCCATATTTTCAGTGACGGCTTCCCTAAGTGCTGTGCGACCAACCTGAAATTGGCTTGTGGCCCATCTAGTAGGTCCACACCCACAGTGTGAGAAGCACGGCTATAGAGCTCGAGAAGGTCCCAAGGACTACAAATGAAGCTCTGCACCTGACCCACCTTTATAGGGGAAATCTACATATCTGTCTTCAAAAATAATTGGCAGCGTGCTCCAGTCTCCATCAATGTCGAGACACTCCACAGGCAGGGGCGGCATGCTGGTGAGGTACTCGGAGTTCCTGACTTCTGATGACAGTTGACTGTGATGCTGGATGCTGGAAAGAAACAGGACTGAATACTGTTGTGTTGATTTTTCCATTTCTAATACCATGAATCACTACCATCCTATCCAGCGATGGGATTCACAGATTGACAAGGGGAACGATGGGCGGGACTAACGCAGGGCTTCCGCGTGATTGGCTGCCTGTCCGCAGTGTTCCTCAGCTTTCCTGGCCTGGGGGGGGGCTGCCCCCGGTTAGCACGCCCCACCACTGCTTGCCCAGGCACCCAGCATGACCCTTACCTGTCCCCCGCAGCGAGCGGGAGCCCCCCCCC
>JAJKFI010000036.1:6600793-6616718 GCA_029204185.1 Lerista edwardsae | reverse complement strand
AATTACATATTGAAACACATTGCTCTCTCTCTCTCTCTCTCTCTCTCTCTCTCTCTCTCTCTCTCTCTCTCTCTCTCTCTCTCTCTTGCTGCCGCACTCTCTTCTCTCTCTCTCTCTCACTTGCTCTCTGGCTGGCTGTCTCTCACCCTGCGTGCTCATGCGCTCTCCTACATGCACACAGAGGCCAGTTCAGCAGTTCTGCTTCTCTCCCTGACTCTCTGCACACGCGCCCCAGGATTCAGAGCGGAAAAATATGTGGGTGAAGGGCACTGCCACCTTCTACCCATGATGGGCAGCCTGAAACTTGACCAAGTTCAACTTGGCTGAGTTATAAAACAGCTGATTGCAAGGAGGAGGGACTTTTAGCTCGGTCAAGTTTCAAGGCAACCAGTGCCACCAGCACCACCTGAAAGTAATTTGCAGTGATATAGATCACAATCCTAACCTGGAGTTAGGCTGGCACAGCTAGGCCAACAAAGTTTGGCAGGCACAAGGGCCCCCGTAAAGTGTGTTTGGTCCACTCTCAGAGTGAGGGAGGGTGGTGCACATCTGTGTGCTGGCCGCTCTGATGGTCCAAACGTACTTTCCGGTGTCCCTTGTACTGGCCAAACTTTGCTGGCCTAACTGTGCCGGCGTAACTACAAGTTAGGATTGAGCCCATAGTGACATAATCACATCACCTGCTATTACGCCAGAGTCACTGTGTGTGCGTGCGTGCGTGCGTGCGTGCGTGCGTGCGTGCGTGAGAGAGAGAGAGAGAGAGAGAGAGAGAGAGAGAGAGAGAGATGCCAGGAGTCACTGTCACTGCCCCAGGCAGCCTAGTATGTTGATACGCCGCTGCATCTCCTCTCCCAAAGCTGAGCTCCAGTTGGATGATTAAAAACATTGGAACATACATATTTTCAAAATGGGCAGCCGTAAGAATGAGAAAATGCAGCCACGGAAGAGAATAAAGGTTGCGTGCTTGCCACGCAGCCCTGTTTGCCCTGTCCCACCCTGGACACACGGGGACAGGGTTTGAACGGGCCAATGGGAGCCCGATCTGGGGGGTGGGGGCTAATTGAGCCTGTTTGGCTCTCCCCGCCCTCGCCTCATTCTGGTGCGATCAGCGATCCCGCCCACCCTCCCGTCATCAGGCTGAGATATTTGGTCGCTTTGGGGCCGGGTAGGAATTTTTTATCGCCAGCAGGATTGGCATATAGCTGGCGGTTTTTTCGCCTACCCCAGTCGGAGGCGGGTATTTGGGTGTGTAGTTAATGGTCACTTTCTGGCAGGTAGCGTGCGGGGGGTAGGCAGGTAGGCCTTCGGCGTCCGTTCTGAGGCAACACGGTTGGGGATCGGCCGTGCCGCTCATAAGTTGCCTTTCCGGCTCATTGAGTGGTGGGTCGTACCCTGACCGGATTCATAATGGCTACCCTTATGGTGTGTGCCGGGGTGAGCCTGTCTTGGACACGTTGCCTCGACCTTCGGGTCGGCGAGGATGGACTTCAGCTTGGAACAACGAGCTGAAGTCTGGAGTCAGATGGGTTGACGCCCTTGATCATTCTGATCAATTGGGGAGGCAGACGGCTAGTGCCGTTTCCCCATAGGCCCGCACGCTTGGGAGTTAGTTAAGCTGCAAGTCCTTTAATTAAAAGTTATGTAAGTTTAATAAAGTGGCCCTGTTAGACCAAACTCTGGTCTCGTGTAGTCATTTCTGGGGGGTGCAGGGTAAGCAGCACAGACTTCTCTCTACATCAATGATGCTTGATATTCCTTTTCCAGCAAAGATTATAATGCACAGAGGGGGGGAAACATCCTGAATCTCCCCCTCCTCGCTATGACTAAGAGGAACCCTAAAGCAATGCCAATTGGCAAAAAGATGGAGATACGAGACCCTGCAGAGCTTCCCCTTAATTAAAAAGTACCTTCCTGGGAATGCAAGAGCAAAATGGCTCTCAGATTCATGTACGTGGCCAGCATTGTAATGTCTCTGAGAGCTCTACAGCAACCTTAGGGGACTTTTTTCCCCTCTTAATGTTTGCATGTAAAGTGTTATTGAAGAGCAGATACGATGGGTAACTTTTACTCCCAACAGTCTAAGACAGGACCAGAAATATTCCTCTGATGCCTGGTTGAAACCTAATGCAAAACCTTGGTTTGTTGGGATGAGCACAGCAAGGCTTGTGTTTGTAAAATCCTTCACTTCTCCTTACCTCTTTCATGCTCAAAGGTTGAAAGCTTATACAGTCAGGTTGAATTAAGCACTGTCTCAGGTGGTTTGTTAAAGTAACCACCTTTGAAATAAACCACAGTTTCCTGAGTTCACATGCTGTGGGAAACGGTGGCTTATCCAAAACCTAAAGCAGCCTATGACTTTTGTAGCTGGGTGAGTCTAAAACAGTGGTTCCCAAACTATGGGTCGGGACCCACCAGTGGGTGGGTCCAATTTCAGGTGGCCCACCAGATGCCTCAGGGAGCACTCGAGACAACTAGATAGGTGCATCTCTTTGCCACTCCCCTGCACCTGGCATTCTGAGGCAACCTACTTCTAAAACGAGGAGGTTGATATTGGGAATCCAGGCTCGGTCCCACCAACATCCACACTATAATAAATGGTGTTGTCCAGCGACGGAATCTACAAACGACCTGGGGGAATGCTGGGCGGGACTTACGTGGGGCTTCCGCGTGATTGGCTGCCCATCCGCAGCGTTCTGCAGCTGTCCTGGCCTGGGGGGGCTGCCCCCGGTTAGTGCACCCCACCGCTGCTCACCCAGGCACCTGGCGCGACCCTCACCCGTCCTCCGCAGTGAGCAGGAGCCCCCCCCCCGAGGCCAGGGCAGCTGCGGATCGCCGTGGACGGGCTGCCAATCACCCGGATGTCCCGCCTACATCCCGCCCAGTGTTCCCCCAGGTTGTTTGTAGATCCCGTCACTGGTGTTGTCACTTTTTGGTCATTGCAACTCTCTGTGCAGCCCGACCTTGTGAGGCCCTCCACAAGTGGGCATTGCAAATACGGCATAATGCACATTTGCACCACCCTGTAAGCCAGCGGTGCTGGCAGGAGGCCTGGGCTTCCCCATTGATGTGGAAGATCAATCTCCAGGCCCCAGCAGAGCACAGATAAGCACTCAGCCGAAAGGGGAGGGTAGCGGGAGGGAGGGGAGGATGCATTTCTGGGCATGGGAGAGTGTGGAACGGGAGAGGAAGAGGGCCAGGACAGGGGTGGAACCAACAGAGGTCTCCTTTGCCAAATCCTATCCCCAATGTCAGACTTTCACGCACAACATGGGACTTCTCAAATCTGCGCCTGCACATTGAGAGGCCCCATTGAGCAGGCAAGTGAAACCAACCCAGTAGTCACTCCTTAGGCTGGAAGCATTTTTTTTTTTTACTGCTTAATAGCTGCCATTCCTTGGTAACAGCTGGGACTGAACATGTGCCACTGTGGTTAGGTCTACATGACTCAGGTATGGTCAGATATGGTCGCAGCTGGGCATCAGCCAAAGCTAAGAAGTGTGCCTTCCGGCCACCGCCACCACCATGGCCTCCGAAAGCATCTGTGTATGCACCCATCCTATAAACACCATGGACAGCCCCCAAATTGCAGATCTGCTCCTGCAGGGGTTGTGATGCTCCATTCAGAACTGGATGCCGATCCAAGACACAGGACTCGGAGATCTCAGGACTCCAAACCTCCCGAGCTTAACCCTTTTACATCCAGATTTAATTTTGGCTGGCTCACCCTTATCCAGCCTCCTACTGATCTCACCCGGCTTCCAGGTAGGAAGGGAAGGCAGCAGGAAGGGAGGGCCTATCCTACCAGGATCCTATCCTCTCTTTTGCACCCATCCCTCTTTTCCCTCCTCAGCCTTACCAGCTGGCTTAGTTCCAAGGAGAACCAGAGGCCATCAGGCCTCCTGATTTCCCTCTCACCACACATCCTCCTGGTGTGGTTTCATCATCACGGCTGGTTGGTGAAAGGACTGGGCTCTTATACGCTCTCCCAATCCTGCCTTTCCACCTCCTTTCCTGCATTCCTCTCTCTCTCTCTCTCTCTCTCTCCAATTCTAGTACTCTCTTTTTCCCCTCCCTCATTAAGCACGATCATCAGCAACAGATTGAGAAGCCTAGCTCGAAATCTAATTTCTGCCTGGCCACTACTAGCAAGACAGCATAAACCCGAGTGAGTTCCCCTTCTGTAACTGGGAATTAGCCACATATCATCTGCTCATTGAATGTAAGGATTTTCTGTCCTGGATTCAGTGGTATTTGTGCCCAGGGATCCACTGCCACAAACTGATTGTCTGACCTGTGCTTCCCTGCAGAGAGGCTGAGACCACCGTTGCGAAGTGAGAGAGCCCATTAACTGCAAGCTCTCCTATATTTAGCAGGAGGGGGGGAAAAACTGCCCATCTCCTCTTTGGCTTTTCGTTGGTGTGTCTCCTGTGTGTTTAAAAAAAAAAAAAAAGAACAGGGCAGCGAGCCCTTTTGAGATAGGGAACCATCTTTTCATTTTTTGCTATGCAACCTGCTTTGTGAACTTGTTTTGCTGAAGGGCAATATAGAAATATTTCATAGAATCATAGACAGAATCATAGAATCATAGAGTTGGAAGGGACCTACAAGGCCATCTAGTCCAACCCCCTGACCGTAGCAGGAAATCCTCCTGCAGCAGCTCCAGCAGGTGCTTGTCGAGCCTCTGCTTGAAGATCTCCAGTGAGGGATAATCCACCACCTCTCTCCAGTGGCAATCTGTTCCACTGTCGAACCGCCCTTATCGTCAACAAATTCTTCCTGATGTCCAGCCGGAATCTCCTCTCCTGCGGTTTGTACCCATTGGACCTAATTCTACTGTCAAAGGCATATGAGAACAGATTTGTCCCCTCATCCTTATGACAGCCCTTCAGATATTTGAAGAGTGCTGTCATATCCCTTCTCAGTCTTCTCTTCTCCAAGCTAAAACATACCAAATTCCGATGTTATTTCCAATAACACCAACAGCTGGAAAGGGGAGGCATGCAGACTCTATGCCCCGTGACCCACAAAAAGCAGCCCTGGAGCTGGTGCTGCTTTTGGAAGCTCAGAGGGCAATGATGTCTAGGAGCATCCTCAACCAGCTTCAACTGGTATGCCAGCCATGCGCTTCCAAAGCCAAGTCAGACCTTGCTAAAGCCATGTCAGTCATTTCTGCTCTGCTCTTAGTAACCTCCCGGCTTCACTGCTGTAATAGACAACTTGTGGGGCTGTAGATGGTAGGCTCCAGAACATCAATCAATCAATCAATCAATCAATCAATCAACAGGTACTTATATACCGCTTTTCAACATGAAGTTCACAAAGCGGTTTACAGGCAAATAGTAATAATAATAAAATTAAATGGCTCCCTGTCCCAAAGGGCTCACAATCTTAAAAAATAAATAAAAAGGCAGACCACCAGCAACAGCCACTAGAAAGACTGCACAGGGGTGAAGAGGGACAATTACTCCTCCCCCCTGCTCAATATAAGAGAATCACCACTTGAAAAAGTGCCTCTTGCCCAGTTAGCAGGGGTAACTGGGTAATTCCACTTTCCTGCAGGTCTCTCCAAATGTGGAGGCTGCTGGATTGAAATGGCCAATCAGAGTACAATATACTTATCTTGTTTTTGAGCTATACTGGTCAGGGCCTCCAAGAGGAATGTCACATAAGAACATAAGAAGAGCCCTGCTGGATCAGGCCAAAGGCCCATCTAGTCCAGCTTCCTGTATCTCACAGCCGCCCACCAGGTGCCCCAGGGAGGCACAAGACAACAAGATGCTTGCATCCTGTTGCCACTCCCATGCACCCGGTACTCTGAAGTAGCCTACTATTAACATAAAGAGGTTGCACAACCCATCATGATTTTGGTGGAAGAACACTCGATAAAGGTGTAGGTGCCAAGGCGAGGCAACAGAAAACCCAAGAGAAAATTGCAGCAGTCAAGGCAAGAGGCGTTCACCAGGGTGTGAACTTGTTTTTGCAAAGTGGACAGGGAGGACAGGCTGCATTTTTGCCTTGTGGTAGATGGAAAAGTGACAACAGACTCAACAAAGGAAACAAAGGGAGGAATCAAAGGTAAGCCGAAAGTCTCATAAGAACATAAGAAGCGCCCCGCTGGATCAGGCCAAAAGCCCATCTAGTCCAGCTTCCTGCATCTCACAGCAGCCCACCAGGTGCCCCAGGGAGGCATGAGACAACAAGATGCTTGCATCCTGTTGCCACTCCCTTGCACCTGGTACTCTGAAGTAGCCTACTACTAATGTAAGGAGGTTGCACAAGAGGAGGGAAGGGGTGAAACAGAGTATGGGGAGGGTGGTGACAACTGAGAAAAAAAAAATTCAAGCCATGTCTATTAGGTTTCTTGCTGCAGAGCCCAGGTCGACCAGCCTGTGCAGTATTGGCAACTAGGTACAGTAACAGTGATGTCATCCGGGCGCGCCAAGAACCGGAACTCCCAGATGATTGGCAGCTCTCCACCCCGATGGCGGAGCCCGGCCATGCCTCCCTGTGCCCGGAATCGCTCCATTTCAAAGCGAACCGAGTGCAGGGGCGGGCGGCAGGGCGCAAAGACGCGCAGCTTCTGCCACGCAATGGAGGCAGCCAGCCTTCTGCCAGCCCCTCCGGAGGAAGCAGTATGGCGTACCGGCCCGTTCCGCCAGCATGCCATCACTGTACAGTAATATGGAAAACCGAACACACACCCAAGTCCCCAAGTCTCTCTTAAATCTTTTAGATATAGTAAATCATTGCAGAAACTGAGCATCATTGTATTGTCCGGGATCTGGTCTGGGGCCCCGCTCACCAGGCGTGCAAGAGGCGGCCAAGATCCCGGCCAGCAGGCTTTCCCACAGGGACCACAGCAGCCGCCAAGGGCCTCCCTGTCTCCTTGGCGGGTCAGGCCAGGAGAAGCACCAGGCACTGCCGCAGCAGACGGCAGCCAGGACAGGCAGCCCATCCCTTCCCCCTCGATCGCGGTTGGGCCAGTCCTGTTGCAACCAAGGGAGAGGTCCGCCCAGCCTGCTGACACCGGGAGCAGGGGAAAGAAAGACCCTGGCTGCAATTGCCAGAGAAGGCAGGGTGGTAAGTGCTGGCAGGATCAGGGACCTGGAGGATAGTTAGCCTGGGCTTGTGCGGCCTGGCTGGGAGGAAGAGGTGGAGCAAGAGGGCGGGGCAGCTATATATAGCCCCAGGCAAGTGGATGGGGCAATCTGGAGGAGGCTGGCTAGCAGGGGGGATGCTGGCCAGCCAGTGAACCCAAGCAAGGCTGCTGGAAGGGAGGAGAGGACCAAAGGGTGAAGGAACCCCCTTGCCTATCTCTAAGGCTGCTGGATCCCTCAACAGACACACTTGGTGTCTGCTCCAGTTGCTACCTCTTGCAAAACCTGAATGTTGGCTACTGACAGGGCAGGTGTCTCTGTCCCGACAGCATGAACGTGTATTTAGGCTCACACTAGAATGGAAAGTATCTGCAGCAGTTATAGTCCCTGCAGGGGCGTAGCTAAAGAAATGCAGGGGTTATGTGCAATTGCACCGGGCAACAAGCTTTAGGGAGGCAAGAAGCTGAGCTTGACACTAATGGCCAAAATTGTGGAAATGTTGGTATGTATGAATAATATCATCATGTTATATAATATTCAATGCGGAATTTAATGCAGAATGCAACGAAACAAACCAAAGTGCAATATCTTTACTCTATCAAACGTTATGGTCAACAAACCAGAAAATGAAAATACAAGTGTTGTGTAAAAATCATGGCTTGTTAAAATCGTGGTTTTTAGGAATAATATTGTCATGTTTTGTATCATTCAATGTGGATGTCCTATACATCTCATGCATCTCATTTTATCAAATGTTTGAAAAATGCAGCCATAGTTCTTCTCTGTAATGGCGAACTGAATTCCCCAGCAACCTGAGTGACTTATGCGTTTGACCAGGGGATTGAAAGCTAAACCCAGGCAGCCGCTAATCCTCAGGGAAATCCTTTTCCCTTCCAATACAAATTCATCATTTTTAATGCCTCAAAAGGTGAAGTCCAATGTCCAAATGCAAAGCCTAATTTACACAGTAATATGATCTGTCCGTGAAGCTGTCTGATGGTTTTTTTAAAAAAAAATATGTATATACTCCAAGCCTTTCTGCATTTTTTTTTTAAATGAAACAAAGGGTTCGCAGAATCCATGGCAACGTTGAAATATTATGACGCAATCACAAAATGGAAAGTGTTAAAGCCTTGGATTAAACAAATGCTGTGGATGCCACTGCTGACATCCCTTCAATACACATAATTATTTCAAATAATCACCCAGTGAAAATATAATCTGCTCGCCACATCTGGATAATGCCCTGCTTTGACGTTTTACCAAGAGGGATGAGTGGAGATTGAAAAACTAAAGGGATCCAGGTAGACATGCGCAGGTAGAACTTTTTTTACCAGTGTTGTGCTTTTGTAACACTTGTTAAAAGGTAAAAGTAAAGGTTTCCCCATGACCGAATGGGCTAGTCATGACCAACTGTAGGAGGTGGTGCTCATCTCAGTTTCAAAGCCTGTAGAGCCAGCGTTTTGTCTGAGGACAAGCGTCTGTGGTCATATGGCTGGCATGACTCTACACCGTAGCGCACGGAACGCCGTTACCTTCCCACCAAAGTGGTCCCTATTGATCTACTTGCATTTAGGTGCTTTCGAACTGCTAGGTTGGCAGGAGCTGGGACAAGCAACAGGAGCTCACTCTGTCGCGCAGTCTTGAACTCCCAACCTTCCGGTCAGAAAGCCCAGCAGCAGCGGTTTAACCCACTGCGCCACCATGTCCCTCCTAACACTTGTTAACATGTTATTAAAAAAAAATGGTGCCACCCGAAGACTTGGAATTTGCAGTTGCTTTGACTGTCCACCCATGTCATCATGTAAGAAACTGTGTGTGTGTGTGTGCGCGCGCGTGTGCGTGCATGCGTGTTGGGGGGGGTGTTTCTGACTTTGTTGTTTTCAGCAAACTTACAGTTTTGGTTTCTTATGTTGTGCCAGGGGCTACCCTTTATCAGTGAGTCAATCTTAAAGCTTTCAGGTGCAAATGAGCACCTGTAATTATTTTTTGAAGAGACAGTTGGGAAAAGAAAAGAAAAATACTAAACTCATTTCCCTGCCTATTTCATCCAAATGGTTCTCATTTGTGTTTTTCCAGGCTCTTTATTTCATGACGCAGTTGTGGTGAGGCAATGATGGACTGCAATTACTTCTGAGGTGGGGGGCAGCCAACTAAGGGTTTGCCATTGGGCAGGGAAACCCCCCGGACCGCATCTGGCTGGCTGAGCTGCTGCTGCTGCTATGCCAAATATACATTTTTTTTCCCCAAAGCTGTTCACCAGCCAGGGATGAACCCTCTCCTTGTGGATTGTGATGCTGAAGAATTATGACTCCAATTTATTAGTCTGTATGGAATATAAGTAGCAGGCTGTATTACAAGCCTGCAAAGCACCTGATAAAGCTGTTGCTAAAAATTAGAGCTTTTATTTATTTATTTATTGAATTTTTACCCCGCCTTTCCGCCCGAAGGCACTCAAGGCGGCACATTTCCTTTTATCCACATTTCCTTTTATCGATATATATATGTTCATATATGTGGGACGTGGTGGCGTAGTGGGTTAAACCGCTGCTGCTGGCCTTTCCGACCAGAAGGTTGGGAGTTCAAGACTGCGTGACGGAGTGAGCTCCCGTTGCTTGTCCCAGCTCCTGCCAACCTAGCAGTTCAAAAGCACCTAAAAATGCCAGTAGATAAATAGGGACCACTTCAGTGGGAAGGTAATGGCGTTCCGTGCTCTATGGCGTATTGTCATGCCGGCCACATGACCACGGAAGCTTGTCCTCGGACAAAAAGCCGGCTCTACAGGCTTAGAAACGGAGATGAGCACCGCCCCCTACAGTCGGTCACAACTAGACCATCCGGTCATGGGGAAACCTTTACCTTTATATATTCATATGAGATGTCCAGAAGTGGCTACATGCACCAAGAGTTAACCAACCAGCTACTTGGGGCAGGGAAGCCCTGCTAGCCAATCACTATTACAGCCACAGAGGCTTGAGCAGCTGCTAAAATGAAACTGTTTTAAAAGGTGGGTTCCAATGCTAACATGTTCAGGGACCACAGGTGGCCAGTCCTCACCAAAAATGGCTGCTGCTGCATCCTGCAAGGGCCTTGGCAACCTCCCTGAGGAAAGCCCCAGACCCTGCAATGGGGCTACCAGAGTCTCAGCTAGCCGCTTTGCAGACTTGAGAATCCTCATGCCAGGCGCCCAACCTTACGTGTGTGTTTAGCAAGGGCTGCTGTCAGTCCCACTCCCCTCCCGGGGCTGTTCCTTCCCTCCCTCCCCCAGTTCTGCCATCCCGCTGCTTTCCCCATGCACTTCTCCACCCTCAAAACCCACTCTGCCAGCCCCTGGTTGCAGTTACTGCTGTCAGCGGTACAGCAGCCCCTCTGTGGAACCGAAGCTCAGTGCCACTGCTGACATGTGAGCTACACTTGAGCCAGTGGTAGGCGCTTACCGACAGCTTCAGGACTGGGCTCTGAGTTAGGGCGCAATCCTAACCTGGAGTCACGCCAGCAAAGTTTGGCCGGCACACAAGGGACATGGTAAAGTATGTTTGGACCACTCTTGGAGTCAGAAAGGCAAGCACACAGATGTGTGCCATCAGAGCTGGCTCTAGCAGCGGCGGGTCCCAATGTGGGGCATTCCTGTGCGGCCCCCAACCCTCCCTGCAGGGGCCCCCCACTCACCAAGAAGAGCTCTGTTTGTGCCACGTGCAAAGCATGGCATGTGGAAGTGGTTGGTGGTGATATCATAGCATCACCGCCAACTGCTTCCAGGTGGCCCATTTTGGGCTGTTCAGAGGCAGAGGCAGGTGGGAGAGTCCAATGTAAAGCTGCTCTGCTCGCCCCACTGACTTATGGCCCATCGAGATCCCAGCTGCAGCCACAGTCAATATGCTCACCCTGCTAGTGCGGGGGGCCCCTAAAGCGTGGGGCCCGATGTGACGACATCGGTCTCATTGGCTTAAGGCCGGCCCTGTGTGCCATCAACCCTGACTCTGAGAGTGGTCCAAACACACTTTACGGTGGCCCTTGTGCCGGCCAAACTTTGCTGACCTAACTGTGTCGGCCTAACTCCATGTTAGGATTGTGTCCTTAACCTATTCTTTAGTGGGCTCCCCAGACATGAGAAATGAGTGCTGTGCAGCTGGGAGAGTCCCTGTAGAGGGTTTGTCCGAAGCAGCGGGTTAGCAGTGGCTCACAAAGTTTCAAAACTGAACGCTCCTTCTGAAAGTGTCACTTCCCACGAACGTTGCACAACCCTCTCTTCCATCCTTCATCTCGACCTTGCCTGTTGACATTTCCAATTAGCCATTTGGCAAGAATGATCGCTAACTGCTCCTCGCACGCTCCTCCATTATGGGAAGATGGAAAAGCGAGATACCCCCATTAATTTCCTCATGTGGACGTGAGTAATATAAATGGACTCACTTATCTCTGTTATGTTTCATAAGCCAATGATCATTTTTCAAGGTGACCAAAATGGGATGCAGGCGGACGCAAGTCCCAGGGAAGCCCACGTGGCACCGCTAACCAGTGCTGGCACATCAATGTGAGTTGCCCAAATTGTATGCATCTCAATCAAAAGGAGCAAAAAAGGCAGGTGGTGTGTAATGAGACAATATGCTATGACCCTCTATGACCCTCAATATGGTATGCCCTCTATCCAGCGGTGGCATCCTGGTGGAATGGCCCGGTACGCCGTTCCACTTGTTCAGCGGACGGGCCCAGGCCACACCGCCTCTCCCGAGGACGGGCGCGCTGTTTCTGGGCCCGCCCTCCCTCCCTCATGTCCGAATTGCTCTGAAACGGAGCGATTCCAGGCTCAGGGAGGCGTGGCTGGCCTCCACCATAGGGGTGGAGGCAGTGGTGTCATTCAAATGATTTAGGAACAGGAACTCAATTTTGATTGGCACTTGTCGGGAACCCGGAACCAGCCACGGAGCCCGTTAGGATCCGGAACACCCGTTCTGGTCCGTTCCTCCTGAATGACATCACTGCCTTCGCCCCCCTAGGAATCCGGAGTCGCTCCCTTTAACCCTCTGTGTGCCGGCCAACCAAGAAGAAAAGCTCTTTGCAGAGGAATTGGGAGGGGGGGAGGGAGAGTGAAGTGGGCGGAGTCAGCCCTAATTTTAACAAGTGGAACTGAGTTCCCCCGCGTTCCCCCTGCATGACATCACTGGGTGGAGGGCTGCCAATCATCCGGGCGTTCCGGTTCTTGGCGCACCCGGATGATATCACTGCCTCTATCACAATACCAGAACCAGGGGGCATCCACTGAAATTGTTGGGAGAGTTAAAACAGATAAAAGGAAATACTTTTTTACCCAGCAGATAATTAAGCTATGGAACTCCTTGCCACAGGAGGTGGTGATGGCATCTGGCCTAGATGCCTTTAAAAGGGGACTGGACAGATTTCTGGAGGAAAAGTCCATCGTGGGCTATAAGCCATGATGGGTTCGGCAACCTCCTTACATCAATAGTAGGCTACTTCAGAATGCCAGGTGCAAGGGAGTGGCAACAGGATGCAAGCATCTTGTTGTCTACTGAGCTCCCTGAGGCACCTGGTGGGCCATTGTGAGATACAGGAAGCTGGACTAGATGGGCCTTTGGCCTGATCCAGTGGGGCTCTTCTTATGTTCTTACATTCTTATGACCCTACAAGCTGACATACGCACCTCTTCTTCAGTCCCTTGAAATAAGCAGCAGTTCTTCAATCTGATGGGATTCAAACTGTGTTCCACAGAATCCTGGAGTTTCTCAGAATTGTATAAAACAGTGGTTCTCAAACTTTTTAGAGAAGGACCCATTTTTTAGAATGACAATCTGCCTGGGACCCACCGGAAGTGATGTCATGGCTGGAATGATATCCGTGTCCTTGTGATCCCAGAGCCTGCTGCTTTTCTGAGGATGCAGCAATAAGTTGGGTTATTTCTCAGCCATTTCCCAACAGCAAAGTGAAGCAGAAAGAAAAAAGCCTATTTACAACCTTGACACAAGCAAAACAACTGCACAGCCCTCCCACTTCCATTGTCCCATCCTCCCGTATTTTCAATATGGCTGCCCTAGGTGCTTCACGACCCACCTGAAATTGGCTTGTGACCCACTGGTGGATCCTGACACACAGTTTGGGAACCACTGCTATAAAAGATAATTTACTTGGAAGCAGCGGTGTCATCCGGCAACGAGCTGCCGGAACGCTAGGCGGGACTTACCGCCTGATTGGCTGCCCGTCCGTGATGTGTCGCCGACTGCCCGCACATCGCGCAGGCACCCCTGGCTTTGGAGGGGGTGCCTGCTTGCCTGGGGGGGCACCAGGTGCCTGGGCAAGCAGCAGAGGGGCGCGCCAACCGGAGGGAGCCTGCACGGCGGGCGGGCAGGCAGCGACACATCACGGACAGCCTGTCAATCAAGCGGTAAGTCCCGCCTAGCGTTCCGGCAGTTCCGGCATGCTTCTACTGCTTAGAAGGTTAGTCATGGCAAACAAGCTTCCTCGAAAAGCAGCTCTCTCTTCATCACTGCTGCTATCTCTTTACAATGCTCAGTCGCTTCAAGATAATCGTATTAGTGGTTATTTAATATCAAGCTTGCTGAGGTTTTGTGAAGTGGAAGCAGCAGAGGCTTGACAGGCACCTGCTGGAGAGGCTCTAGGAGAATTTCCTGCTACAGGTCAGGGGTTGGACTAGATGACCTTGTAGGTACTTTCCAACTCTATTATTCTTTGAAAAGAATCAAAGAATGATTCTTTGATTTCTTGACCCACAATTTTCTTCCCTTTGTGTATGTGCACGCACGCACGCACGCACGCACGCACACACACAGAGTGAATCATTGCAGATATGCCAATGACTAGAAGCAATCTGTCCCAGCAGTTTCCTGTAGGAACTCTTAACACACACACAATTCTTCCCTGTCTTCAAGAACTGCCACATTCATTTCTAAGGAGACAGACAATCTCTGGCATGTTCCTCCGTGCGCATGCATCTGCTCGCACCACAGTTATGAATGTCACAGCTGGGACTCATCAGAGGACACAGAGGACAATGATTTTCTCTTCCTCAGCCTCTTTGAGAGAAATATATAGTGCAGCAATATGAAAACTCTGCCAATTCCTGCAGTTCTCTGCCTTTCCGTCTTATGGTTTTGGACAGCCACCAAAAGGTATCTTAGCTATACTTTCCTTGGGGGATGCTAAGCACATCTCAAACGTGTCCACTGTGCATAGTTTCCAATGTGATGCCCTCCGACACGCGCCTCCCCATTTTTACATTCCCAGCTTGTTTTCACAGAAGAGTAGCAGCCATTGCTCAGAACTGAAAAACTTGCTTTGCTTGGGGAACATCAGGTGCAATCCCTGGCATCTTTAGGTCGAGCTGCCCCCCCCATCTGAAAGCAGTTGCAGACCCAGCCAATGGACCACCAGGGACAGAGAAGGAGAAGCACTGCCCCCTCCGCTGGTTCCCCAGCCCTGTGCACCACTCCATGCTACGCCAGGCTCCACTTCGAAGCCATATAGGGGCAAGGGAGGGCGGGTGGCCAAACACCACTTGCCTCTCTAAGAACTTAAGAACATAAGAAGAGCCCTGCTGGATCAGGCCAAAGGCCCATCTAGTCCAGCTTCCTGCATCTCACAGTGGCCCACCAGGTGCCCCAGGGAGACATGAGACAACAAGATGCTTGCATCCTGTTGCCACTCCCTTGCACCCGGTACTCTATTGATATAAGGAGGTTGCACAATCCATCATTGCCTATAGCCCATGATGGACTTTTCTTCCAGAAATCCGTCCAATCCCCTCTTAAAGGCATCTAGGCCAGATGCCATCATCACCTCCTGCGGCAAAGCGTTCCACAGATTAACCACCCGCTGAGTAAAAAAGTACTTCCTTTTATCTGTTTTAACTCTCCCAACCTTCAGTTTTAGCGGATGCCCCCTGGTTCTGGTGTTTTGAGAGAGGGAAAAGAACATCCCTCTATGGACTCTATCCCTTCCGTGCATTATTTTGTATGTCTCAATCATGTCCCCCCTCAGGCGCTCGATCATGTCCCCCCTCTAAGAGGAGAACTGTGCTGTTGCCACCCTCCTCCCACTTTACCAGCACTGCGCCCGGGGCATTTGCCCTCACCCCCCCCCCTCAACGGTAGGACTGCGACTGCCTGAACCCATCTACAACTCCTGCCCTGGAGTCGATGGAGATAATGCCGAGTGAGATCTACAAACCTATTAAACCAGATCCCACTTTTCTTATATTATCAAGGCAGTGTCAGTGGAGTTCTCAGGCAGTCATACATCAAAGCCCTGACCAGATTCAGACATGCTGTCCTTGAGCAAGCTGGCAGCATCATATTGGCAGAGTACCCAATATGGACAAATCAGGGCAGGCTCAAGACTTCCAGGACTGTGTGTCAAATGATGCCCCCTCACCCTTAATGAAGTGCCAGTCTCTGCACCTTCCACCCTATTGACTGGAAAAGGAAGAGGACAATGGAATGGAAGAGGAAGGAGAAATTAGAATGGTAGGCTAGGCTGTCTCTGACTCTCTAGTGCACCACTCTTCTCCACACCCTCTTCTAGTCTAGCTTCCTCTTCCTTTTCCATTCCAGGATGGAGAAGAGTGGGCAGGAAGAGATGGGCGTCTCCACCAATCTGCTACTTGAGTGGCCCACCAGATGAATCAATTCCATACCAGGCAGTTCATATTTTGAAATTCAAGTGACCACAACCTCAGCTCTGATCCAGGGGCGTAGCTAAAGGAGTACATGGGGTGCAATTGCATTGGGCAACAAGCTTTAGGGGAGGGCAAAAAACTGAGCTTGACACTAATGGCCAAAATTGTAAAAAAAAAAAAA
>JAJKFI010000036.1:6576154-6588771 GCA_029204185.1 Lerista edwardsae | reverse complement strand
CAGCTTGCTGTCTCCCTCAACAGCGTGGCTTCACCCCGCATCCTAGTAATTTAAGTAAGGTTTGATGTTTGAATGCCTGTTGCAAGTCACCAATTTGTCATTTAATAAATGGCCTATTTATATCCAAATTCCAGTTGTCTGTCATCATTTCGGGGATCTGGGGATAATGTACAGTATGTTTGACTTTTAGAATTCAGCAAAGAGCTCCAAACTTAATTTTTAAAAGGCAGAATGCCAGATTTGGATTCTGTCACCCCACCCGCTTCCCATTTTCTACAATGTCCTATTGTTTAAAGCAGTATTCTTCAAACTGGTGGGTCGCAACCCCACCAGCCTGAAGAGCATCACCTTATTTCCCTTTAAGGGCAGCGAGATCCCCAGAAGAGGCTTTTTTTTAATTACCTGAAGATAGTGCTGGGCTCGGGGTGGGTGGGTGGAGGGAGCCCCACAGAAGCCTCTGCAGGGCTCTCCAAGGCTCTGATGTACTTAGAAATGCAATCAAAAGTCACTTCTGGTTTGCAATCTGATTGCAAGTGGCTTCCGATCACATATTAGACCAGAGGCGTCATCCTACCGGAATGGGGTGGTACCCCATTCCGGTAGTTCCGGGGAGAGCAGGAACAGAGCAGCAGTGCGCGGCAGACTCCGCGCGCTGTTTTTGCCCGCCCGCCCGCCCCTGCGCCTGGATCGCTGTGTAAGAGAGCAATTCCGGGCGCAGGGAGGCATTGCCGGGCGCCGCAAGGGGGCGGGGAGCTACAGCTCACCCGTCCGTCCCCGCGGCGTTCCGGATCCTGGTGCCAGCAGCGTTCCAGTTGCTGGCGCCAGTGAATGATGTCACTGTATTAGACTATATCAGAGCCCTGCAGAAGCTTCCTCAGGGCTTCCCATCCTCCCCCCACCCCAAAACCTGGTGCTATCTTCAGGTAATTAAAAAAAAACCTTCTGTGTAGGCAGCAGCGTGATCCTGGGGATCATGACGCTGCTGTAGCCCCGCCCCCTCCAACACTTAGTTGGTCTTCTCCTCCCACAGAGGACCTCCTGCAGTTTTCAACTGGTGTTCTGCCACGCGCTGGTGTGTCTCATAAGGGCATTTGGCAAATATTGCAGGTGCCACAATGTGCCCTGTGAGCAGCCCCTCTCGTACTAAGGGTGCAATCCTGTGCAGCGCCGGAATGGCGAGGCCGACTTGGCAGCACCATATCCGATGCTGCAAAGGAGAAGCTGGACTCCCCACACACACACACACACAGGGCAAGGGAGTGTCTGCTCTCTTACCATAGGGGAGGCTCCAGCCTCCTCTATGTGCTCCTCAGATTTGAGCCCGCTAAAGAGTGGGTGCAGATCCGAGGAGACCGTGTGACCCGAATCAGAGCCGCATGGCCTTGCGGACACGCTTAGGATGTGGCCGTATGGCCACCTCCCGAGCCCGCCCACGTCCCACCCAGGTCCCGCCCCCAGCCTCTCTCCCGCCCACAATCTCCGTCCCTATATGGGACATTGCCTCCCTTGCGCCCACCGGCTTCGGTCGGCACAAGGGAGGCTCTCCGTCGGCGCTCTGAAGCCGATGCTACGAGTAGTGTTGGCTTCAGAGCTTTAGCGCCAATGAGGGGGTGCCGCTTGGCCTCCTGCATCGGCACTCAGCCCGTAGCATTGATGCAACGATGTTGCGTCGACGCTATGTGCACTCTAGGATTGCGCAGCCCATCATATAAAAATTTGGTTTGTTAACATCACAATTTGGGAGAATACTGCCATGTTATACAGTACATTTGATGTATATCATTTGATGTGGAATTTCATGCAGAATGCAGTGAAACAAACCAGAGTAATATTTTTACTCTATCGGAAATTATGGCCAAAAATACAACTGTGATGTCACTTCTTGTTGTGATATCACTTCCAGGGCAACATTTTGCCCTCTGAACTGGGCTACACTTTCATTAGCTGTGCCCCTGCCCAAGAGTCTCAACTCAATGATCGGGTTAGAGAGGGGCTCAGGAAAGGGTGTGCTTGAGAGAGAAATTGCGGGCCAGAATCCTGCAGATGGACAAACTACAGTTTTAAGCCCACTTGGCCAATTACAGCTTTTGATTATGACCTGACTTCTCGGACTGAGCCGCTTATAGATGGCCTGTCCACCCCCTACCCCAAGCCTCTCTTGGCTACCAGACCTGAAACATAGAGTTTGCCAACTAGAGTGAGCTTCCTTGAGGCATCTAGTTAACCCCTTTGGTGAAAAGATGAAGCTCAGTCTGAAGTAACTGGGCTCTTTTATGACACCCAGAGCCCAAATTGACATGGTGTCTCATCTGAAATAGCTGTAATACACAAAGAAGATACGGACTCACCCTCTCTGGAAGAGATCCACATTATGGAATTTGTGTAGTTCCACAGAAAACTCGATAGTTCCCTGGACCTCCGACATGGTGTTTTCAGGTCATCACCTAAAGAACCAGAAAGGGGGCGGGGAGAGGCTTACAATTAATATTAATTAATATCCCGCCTTTCTGCCCCAAGGCACCCAAGGTGGCTTACAACAATAAAATACAATAAAATCACAGTTTACAATTAAAAACAATAATTAAAAACAACATTAACATAATTAAAATTTAAAACAAGCCCCGTGGATCTTAAAATATAAAGAGTCTAAAAAACCAGACCAGCCAGCCAGCCAGTCAACAATTAAAAGCTTGTTGAAATAAAAAGGTCTTCAGCCCCCGCTGAAATATTACCAAAGAGGGAGCAGTTCTCAGTTCTAAGGGGATCCATGTGATCCAATAGCAAGCAGTTATATACCTCCAGAGCCCGCCTCCAATCCTTACAAAAGAATTCCCATTCTGAACCAGGCCAAAATGCAGCTGACTCCAGCATTCTGTTTCCGGTGACATCTGGTTAAGAAACCTCTTGATAGCAGCCTAACCAGAGGGAGGTGGCTCAGTAAGTAATGCAAGAGCCACAAGTCCCCATGTTAGCAGCTCCACCCCACCCCCTGATGCCGTTGGAGCCATTCTGGGCAGCCACAACAGCATGCCAGAAAAAGAAATTTTTTTCTACTTAGGGCACAATCCTAATCTGGTGTTAGACCGGCATAGTTAGGCCAGCAAAGTTTGGCTGGCACAAGGGCCACTGTGAAGCACGTTTGGACCACTCTTGGAGTCCGGGGGAACGGTACATGCTTGTGTGCTGGCCTATCTGACTCCCAGAGTGGTCCAAACATATTTTACAGTGCCCCTTGTGCCAGCCAAACTTTGCTGGCCTAACTGTGCTGGCCCAATTTAGGATTGTGGCCTTTGTCAATTAGCAAGCACACCAGGGAGAAAGCTGAGCCCAAACTCATCTCCTCTATCTCTAGCTTTCTTCATGCAGGGAGTTTCATTACTATACATCCGTCAAGGAGGCCATGGAATTCTTTGAACATCTGAGTATTAATTAATTCCCCATTTGCATGACCCTCTGCATGGGCAAACAGATATTGTCGGCTACTGTCATGAAACAGGCTCAGTTCTAATATACTGCACCTTAGAGCAAAATGGAGAGTGGGTTGTCACCATTTGGAGTTGGTTCAGACATGTGTCCATCATCACATCCATCTGCCAGTTTTAAGTGATGACTTTCACATCTGAATGCAAGACAAGACCTATAGTGTCCCAGATTGAGCACCCGTGTATCTGTACAACACTTTCCAGCTGAGCATTTCATGCAATATAGAGAGGGATTTCAATCCAATTATTATACGTGATCCTCACCCAAGAACTAGAGGACTAACAGCGCAATCCTGCGCACCCCGTAGCATCGAAGCAACGTTGTTGCGTCAATATTACATCATTAGCACAACACGGGGGTACCGAGTGGCACCCCCGCTTTGGCGCTAAAGCTCTCAAGCCGACGCTATGAGTAGCAGTCACAGTCACAGTCACCTTTATTGGCATTATAAAAGAACAGTAATATAAAAAATACATAAAAAGTGCATATAAAATTTGGTCAAAACCTTCAATTGGTCATAGAGCGACTACGTCTAACTAATACATCTCTTAAAAAGGAAGATACTTGTGTTAAAGCTGACATAGATCGGGAGTCAAGTAAAAAGGTTACCAAATTATCATCAGGAAGACCAGATAAATGTCCCATAAGTGGGATTAGATATTTCAGTCTGAAGTCATCATACAAGGGGCAATATAAAATAGTATGGTACAGAGAATCCACTACCCCCATTGAGCATTGACATATAGGAGAAAGCTGCTGGTTACTGGCAAACTTAGCCTCAAGTTGGTGCGAGGGAAATACATTACAACGAGCCAGGGATAGAGCTCGTCTAAGGTTAGGATCGTGCAATAATGTTAAATAAGCAGGGGGTTGACCTGACACACAAGATAGATGGAACTTAAGTAGATGGATCCATGTACCCTTTCATGGATCACTGCCTTGTCGTGGCGAAGGGGCTTGAGTAGCTCAATGAAGCTGTGAGCTATGCCATGTAGGGCTACCCAAGATGGACAGGTCACAGCAGAGAGTTCTGACTAAACGTGGTCCGCTGGAGAAGGAAGTGGCAACCCACTCCAGTACTCTTGCCAAGAAAACCCCATGGATTACAGAACAAAAAGGCTAAACGATATGACACTGGAAGATGAGACCCTCAGGTCGGAAGGTGTCCATTATGCTACTGGGGAAGAGCAGAACACGAGTACTAGTAGCTCCAGAAAGAGTGAAGTAGCTGGGCCAAAACTGAAAGGAAGCTCAGCTGTGGATGTGTCTGGAAGTGAAAGGAAAGTGCGATGCTGCAAAGAACAATACTACATAGGAACCTGGAACGTCAGATCTATGAATCAAGGCAAGCTAGATGTGGTCAAACGTGAGATGTCAAGGCTGAACATCGACATCCTGGGAGTTAGTGAACTAAAGTGGACAGGAATGGGAGAATTTAATTCAGATGACCATTATATTTGCTACTGTGGGCAGGAATCCCTTAGAAGAAATGGAGTAGCCTTCATCGTGAACAAGAGAGTGAGAACAGCAGTACTGGGGTATAACCTCAAAAATGATAGAATGATTTCCATTCGGATCCAAGGCAAACCTTTCAACATCACAGTAATCCAAGTCTACGCCCCAACCACTGGTGCTGATGAGGAAGAAGTTGACCGCTTCTATGAAGACCTAGAACAGCTTCTAGAATTAACACCCAAAAAAGATGTCCTTCTCATCATAGGGGATTGGAATGCTAAAGTAGGCAGTCAAGAGGTAAGAGGAATAACAGGCAAGTTTGGTCTTGGAGTACAAAATGAAGCAGGGCAAAGACTGATAGAGTTCTGTCAGGAGAACACATTAGTCATAGCAAACACCCTTTTCCAGCAACACAAACGGCGACTGTACACATGGACTTCACCAGATGGTCTACATCGAAATCAGATTGATTACATTCTTTGCAGCCAAAGATGGAAAAGTTCCATACAGGCAGTCAAAACAAGACCTGGAGCTGACTGTGGCTCAGATCATCAGCTTCTTCTTGCCAAATTCAGGCTTAAACTGAAAAAAGTAGGGAAAACCGCTAGGCCCTCCACGTATGACCTAAATCAGATCCCCTACGAATATACAGTGGAGGTGACAAATAGATTTAGGGGCTTAGATTTGGTAGACAGAGTGCCTGAAGAACTTTGGACGGAGGTCTGTAACATTGTACAGGAGGCAGCAACTAAAACCATCCCAAAGAGGAAGAAATGCAAGAAGGCAAAGTGGCTGTCTGACGAGGCTTTACAAATAGCTGAGGAAAGGAGAGAAGCCAAAAGCAAGGGAGAAAGGAAAAGATATACCCAACTGAATGCAGATTTCCAGAGAACAGCAAGGAGAGATAGGAAGGCCTTTCTAAATGAGCAATGCAAAGAAATAGAGGAAAACAACAGAATGGGGAGGACTAGAGATCTTTTCAAGAAAATTGGAGATGTCAAAGGACAATTTCATGCTAAGGTAGGCACAATAAAGGACAAAAATGGCAAGGACCTAACAGAAGCAGATGAGATTCAGAAGAGGTGGCAAGAATACACAGAGGAACTCTATAAGGCCGATCTAAATGTTCCTGATAACCACAGTGGTACAGTCACTGAGCTCGAACCTGACATCCTGGAGAGTGAAGTCAAGTGGGCTTTAGAAAGCCTCACTAACAACAAAGCTAGTGGAGATGACAGCATTCCAGCGGAATTACTCAAAATCTTAAAAGAGGATGCTGTCCAAGTGCTGCTCTCCATATGCCAGCAAATTTGGAAAACCCAACAGTGGCCACAAGACTGGAAAAGATCAGTCTACATTCCAATCCCAAAGAAGGGCAATGCCAAAGATTGCTCGAATTACCGCACCATTGCACTCATTTCACATGCTAGCAAGGTCATGCTCAAAATCCTACAAGCTCGGCTTCAGCAGTATGTGAATCGAGAACTACCAGATGTACAAGCTGGTTTCCGAAGAGGCAGAGGAACTAGAGATCAAATTGCCAACCTTCGCTGGATCATGGAGAAAGCAAGAGAGTTCCAGAAAAACATCTACCTCTGCTTCATTGATTATGCTAAAGCCTTTGATTGTGTGGATCACAACAAACTGTGGCAAGTTCTTGAAGAGATGGGAGTTCCAGACCACCTGATCTGCCTTCTGAGAAACCTTTATGCGGGTCAGGAAGCAACAGTTAGAACTGGACATGGAACAACCGACTGGTTTAAAATTGGGAAAGGAGTACGACAAGGCTGTATATTGTCACCCTGCTTATTTAACTTATACGCAGAGTACATCATGAGGAAGGCAGGGCTGGATGACTCACAAGCTGGAATCAAGATTGCTGGGAGAAACATCAACAACCTCAGATATGCAGATGATACCACTCTACTGGCAGAAAGTGAGGAAGACCTAAAGAACCTTTTGATGAGGGTGAAAGAGGAAAGTGCCAAAATTGGCTTGAAGCTCAACATTAAAAAGACTAAGATCATGGCAACCACTCCCATCACTTCCTGGCAAACAGAAGGGGAAGAAATGGAAGCAGTGACAGACTTTATTTTCCTGGGCTCCAAGATCACCGCAGATGGTGACTGCAGCCATGAAATTAAAAGACGTTTACTTCTTGGGAAGAAAGCTATGGTGAACCTAGATAGCTTAATCAAAAGCCGAGACATCACCCTGCCAACAAAGGTTCGCATAGTCAAAGCGATGGTTTTCCCAGTAGCCATGTATGGCTGTGAGAGCTGGACCATAAGAAAGGCAGAGCGTCGAAGAATCGATGCTTTTGAATTATGGTGTTGGAGAAGACTCTTGAGAGTCCCCTGGACTGCAAAGAGATCCAATTGGTCAATTCTCCAGGAAGTCAAGCCTGATTGCTCCCTGGAAGGACAAATGCTGAAGCTGAAGCTCCAATACTTTGGCCACCTGATGAGAAGAGAGGACTCTTTAGAAAAGACCCTCATGCTGGGAAAGATTGAAGGCAAAAGGAGAAGGGGGCGACAGAGGATGAGATGGTTAGATAGTGTCACCGAAGCAATGAATATGAAATTGGGCGAACTCAGGAAGCTAGTGGAGGACAGGGAGGCCTGGCATGCTGTGGTCCATGGGGTCGCGAAGAGTCGGACACGACTTAGCGACTGAACAACAACAAAGTAGATGGAACTATGAGTAGCGTCGCTTGAGAGCACCGACAGAGAGCCTCCCTTGCGCCGACCAAAGCCGGTTGGCGCAAGGGAGGCTCTGTCCTATTTCGGGGCGTGGATTGGCAGGGGGTTGGGGGGTTGGGAGCGGGACCAAGTTTCGGCCATACAGCCAAATCCTATACCCACTCAGGGAATAAGAGGGCAGGTCCTCTTATGGATCCAGAATTGGTTGAGGGCCAGGAAACAGAGAGTGGGGGTCAATGGGCAATTTTCACAATGGAGAGAGGTGAAAAGTGGAGTGCCCCAGGGATCTGTCTTGGGGCCCGTGCTTTTCAACTTATTCATAAATGACCTGGAGACAGGGATAAGCAGCGAGGTGGCTAAGTTTGCAGATGACACAAAACTTTTCCGGGTGGTAAAAACCAGAAAGGATTGTGAAGAGCTCCAGAATGATCTCTCCAAGTTGGAGGAATGGGCAGCCAAATGGCAGATGCGTTTTAACGTAGACAAATGTAAAGTGATGCACGTTGGGGCCAAAAACCAAAACTTTACCTATAGGCTAATGGGTTCTGAGCTGTCTGTGACAGCTCAGGAGAGAGATCTTGGGGTGCTGGTGGACAATTCAATGAAGGTATCGACCCAGTGTGCGTCAGCAATTAAGAAGGCCAATTCCATGCTTGGGGTAATTAAAAAGGGGGTTGAGAATAAAACAGCCAATATTATCATGCCATTGTACAAATCGATGGTAAGGCCACACCTGGAATATTGTGTCCAGTTCTGGTCGCCGCATCTTAAAAAGGACATAGTGGAGTTGGAAAAGGTGCAGAAGAGAGTGACAAAAATGATTATGGGGCTGGGGCACCTCCCTTATGAAGAAAGACTGCAGCGTTTGGGGCTCTTCAGTCTAGAAAAAAGGCGCCTGAGGGGGGACATGATTGAGACATACAAAATTATGCATGGAAGGGATAGAGTCGATAGAGGGATGTTCTTTTCCCTCTCTCAAAACACCAGAACCAGGGGGCATCCGGTAAAACTGAGGGTTGGGAGAGTTAAAACAGATAAAAGGAAGTACTTTTTTACCCAGCGGGTAGTTAATCTGTGGAACTCCTTGCCACAGGAGGTGGTGATGGCATCTGGTCTTGATGCCTTCAAGAGGGGATTGGACAGATTTCTGGAGGAAAGGTCCATCGTGGGCTATAGGCAATGATGGATTGTGCAACCTCCTTACAAAGGTGGTGGGCTACTGGTACCGGGTGCAAGGGAGTGGCAACAGGATGCAAGCATCTTGTAGTCTCATGCCTTCCTGGGGCACCTGGTGGGCCGCTGTGAGATACAGGAAGCTGGACTAGATGGGCCTTTGGCCTGATCCAGCAGGGCTCTTCTTATGCTCTTATGTTCTTATGAGGCTGCACAGCCCCAATTCAGGCCATGCAGCCTTCTCGCAGATCCGAGGAACGCACAGGGGAGGCTGGAGGCTCCCCTACGGTAAGGGAGCAAATATCCCCTTGCCAGCCTTCCCAGCCCAGGGTTGGATTTGACCCTGGCCAGCCAGCCTTGCCAATCCAGCGCTGCTTAGGATTGCACTCTTGATGAGAAACCCCCATGATCACTTTCGTTCTGAAGCCCCCGTACCACAAATCTGTTTCCCAGCCCAAGTGCTAATCAATCTGTTCAACTTTGCCAAGTTACTCTGGAGCAAAAACAATAAGCCTGGCTCTTTTAGTCCCACCTGTCGGTCTCCATCAACCAATTTATTTTTAACAAAGGACAAGGAAGCAAACAAAACACCCCATGATACGGAGCTGTGACTCAAACGGAGAAGCGTTTGCTGTTTGTGCTTCATTCAATATTTGAAAGTTGTTGCATTGTGTACAGGTTTCCTAGGAGACAGAGATATGGTCTTTGGTGGAAAAACAGAATCTGTTTTTTCCTTCTCCCCCATGCTTATGAAACTCTCTCTCCCCACCTCTCTCTCTCGCTGTTGTGTACCACTAGTGCAGAAGTCAATGAAATACGACTGAAAATAATAAGCAGCCTCTGATAAAGGGCAATAGTGACTCATTTGCTAAGACGTGCTCACTTACAATCAAGTGTTTAAAACGAAACTAGGGTAATCTGGTTAGGGAAACATGGCCTTTTAATTTCTATGGGAGAGAAAGACAGGATAGAAATACAATAAACAAATTCCCTTAAAAAAAATCCTTTAGGGGCCCAAACGACAGGAATAGGCACAAAAACCAGAGCTGTTTGGGATGGGATGGATAGAATTCATTGTAGCCAAGGCTGCTTGCTTTGGGAGGGGTGGGAGGTCAAGTACTGCAAAAAGACATGTTTTCCTGTTTCTTCTTTAATTGTAATCTGTGCTTAAATGAGGCACAAATTAGGGGCTGAGACCCACAAGCCCTGCCCCCTCTTCCCTTCAATTTTAGTCAAAATATACCCCCCTGGGTTCTTCTGAAAACAGTAGCTAGGCAGGCTGTCACAAATGTGAAGAGGATACCCTGCAATTCAGATACTACGTGCTGCAATGAATAGTCTATTACCCCAGATATATTTTCAGCAGAAAGGTGATTTATACAAGTATTCTGAGAATCTGACTTGGACAAATAGCAGGAGGAATCTGCACTGCTCTTGCAGTTCCTTATTTCTCTTGCAAACAACGAGCCCTGGAACTCCCAGATCTCCAATGTGCAACATCTACATGAATCCATCTTTTCTGTAATCCATCTTTTGTACATTACTTTGGAATTTGGGAATCAAAAGCCGCTCTGTGTTTGGAAGCCCAGCATGCAAGTCAGGTCTAAATTCTGGCAGTGGGAAGACTCTGGAACAGTGGTTCTCAAACGTTTTAGCACTGGGACCCACTTTTTAGAATGAGAATCTGTCTGGGACCCACCAAAAGCGATGTCACCATCAGATGTGCCATCATTGTGATGCCAGAGTCTGCCTACTTTCCTGAGAATGCAGCAATAAGTTGGGCGATTTCTCAGCCATTTTCCAACAACAAAGTGAATCAGAAAGGAAAGGAAAACCTTGACACAAGCAAAACAGCATCCCATCCCATTTCCAGCATCCCATCTTCCCATATTTTCAATATGGCTGCTCTAGATACTTTGCAACCAGTGGTGTCATTCAAATGATTTAGAAACAGGAACTCACTTTTGATTGGCACTTGTCGGGAACCCGGAACCAGCCACGGAGCCCGTTAGGATCCGGAATGCCCGTTCTGGTCCATTCCCCCTGAATGACATCACTGTTTGCAAACCATCTGAAATTTGTTCACGTTCCAGAGTTTGGGAACCACTGCTTTAGAGGAAAGGGTTTTCATTGCTCAGAGACAATGTCATGAAATACAGGATGCTCTGCTCTCGCTAATGGGACAGTGTTGTGACCCACCTTTTCCTAGGGACGGGTAGATTGCCAGAGGTGTGTTCCACCATTACACCTGCATATGGACCAGTTCCCTCCCAGTTTCTTTCACGATACTAGAGCAATTGGATGCCTTTCCCCAACCTAAGCTGCTATTTATCTTGGTGGTTCCCAAACCAACTATTTCCAGGTGTCATGTGCAGTACCACAGATGCCTTTCTTGGTGAGTGGAATGCCCCACAGGAATGCCCCACATTGGGCCCCACCACTCCTAGAGCTGGCCCTGGTATCACACTTTTTTTTTTTTACTGCAAGTACCCAAGATTGGTGAATTTATCAATTAATGACATGCAGCGGATTGTAGGTCCAATGCAGACATTCTAAGAACATAAGAACATAAGAAGAGCCCTGCTGGATCAGGCCAAAGGCCCATCTAGTCCAGCTTCCTGTATCTCACAGCAGCCCACCGGGTGCCCCAGGGAGGCATGAGACAACAAGATGCTTGGATCCTGTTGCCATTCCCTTGCACCCGGTACTCTGAAGTAGCCCACCACCAATGTAAGAAGGTTGCACAATCCATCATTGCCTATGGCCCACGATGGACCTTTCCTCCAGAAATCCATCCAATCCCCTCTTAAAGGCATCCAGACCAGATGCCATCACCACCTCTTGTGGCAAAGAGTTCCACAGATTAACTACCCACTGGGTAAAAAAGTACTTCCTTTTATCTGTTTTAACTCTCCCAACCCTCAGTTTTAGTAGATGCCCCCTGGTTCTGGTGTTTTGAGAGAGGGAAAAGAACATCCCTCTATGGACTCTATCCCTTCTATGCATTATTTTGTATGTCTCAATCATGTCCCCCCTCAGGCGCCTTTTTTCTAGGCTGAAGAGCCCCAAACGCTGCAGTCTTTCTTCATAAGGGAGGTGCCCCAGCCCCATAATCATTTTTGTCGCTCTCTTCTGCACCTTTTCCATCTAGTGCACCACATTCTAGTGGATAGCTGTGGGAATCCTGATCTGCTAACCATTTATGTAAAATCAGATTAGATCTGTTGCTCTTCTGGTTTCTTGCTCATTTGTAAAGAGCAGTTGCATATCAGAATTGAGGACCGTAGGATTGGGAAGGAAGCAGAGCCAGATTTAGACTTGGTGAGGTCCTAAGCTAGATAAAGCTTGGTTGCCCTTTAAAAATAATAATAAAGCCTCGTTTAAAAAGTTGCATCAAAATTTGCGGCTTCCAGCTTGGTACTAAGAAAAATTGCCTCCCTCTGCTGTTATTTGCTTCAGAAGGGAAGCTGCCATTAGCACAATAGCATCTTCTCTCCCAGGACAAACAGCACCTTGGAAGGCGTTAATTGGGAGTAACGTTTGCAGGGAAATGATTCTGCAGTGGTGATCACACACACACCTGTGGTTATTAACCAGATAAGATAACCATTACTGTCATTTTACAGTGGACACCCAGGCCAAGGCCCACAAGTATACACTCAAATGAAATTACGTTGCTTACTTACACCCCAGAGTTCAACCTTACACTCACATATAATAATAATAATAATAATAATAATAATAATAATAATAATAGTAGTAGTAGTAGTAGTAGTAGTAGTAGTAGTAGTAGTAGTAGTAGTA
>JAJKFI010000036.1:6533262-6563974 GCA_029204185.1 Lerista edwardsae | reverse complement strand
TCTCTCTCTCTCTCTCTCTCTCTCTCTCTCTCTCTCTCTCTCTCTCTGTGTGTGTGTGTGTGTGTGTGTGTGCGCGCGCGCACGTGTGTGCAGATCATAGGAAAAGCCCTGCTGGATCAGGCCAAAGGCCCATCTAGTCCAGCTTCCTGTATCTCACAGTGGCCCACCAGGTGCCTCAGGGAACCCAGGAGACAACAAGAAGCCTGCATCCCAGTGCAGCATCATTGCTACTCCCTTGCACTTGGCATTCTGAAGTAGCATAAGGAGGTTGCACCACCCATCATGACCTATAGCCCACGATGGACTTTTCCTCCAGAAATCTGTCTAATCCCCTTTTAAAGGCACCTAGGCCAGATGCCATCACCACCTCCTCTGGCAAGGAGTTCCACCTGCTGGGTAAAAAAGTATTTCCTTTAATCTGTTCTAACTCTCCCAACACTCAACGTTACTGGATGTCCCTTGGTTCTTGTGTGGTGAAAGAGGGAATAGAACATCCCTCTATCGACTCCATCCATCATGTAACGTGTGTCATGTAATGTGTGATGAATAGCCCTAAAGAGCATCTCAGTGTGTTACCAAGGAGAACAAGGTCTGAAAGGTGTGCTGGATTCCAGCCATCTAGAGCTAGCCAGGTTGACCTCAGTCCTGTGCTTTGAATTCTGCCTGGATGCTATAGGAACACAGTGCAGATTCTGGAGCGCAGGAGTGCTGTGACTCACCCTCTTAGGAAACGGGGAGGGGGGAATAACTCCCTGAGCCAGCTGAAGCGTCCAAATACACTTCAAGGACAGCCTCCCGTTGAGTGCATTTAGCGTTCCAGAATTTACAGCCGCATCTCCGAACATTTTGTCCTGCCGACGGCGCCTGGATGTGTGCAAATCGCACGTGAAAGAAAGGGCAGATTAAACGCCGCACAGATTATGCGGCACACGCACACACAGACACACACACATCCATGGCTGGAACCTCAGCCGACCCCCTCCCCATCCTATGGTAATTAACAGAATTAATGACTGCTGCAGGAATATGAAATACACACGGCAAGGAATGGCTGGAAGGCAGCCCAGGAGAAGGGTGATACAAAGAGGCTGTTCTGATCCGTGCAGGCGACAATTCTGCTCTGACGCGTATTAAAAGAAGGATGGTGGAGGAAAAGCAGCATTTGAAATGGTTTGTAGCTTCCTTCTGCAGCCTGGTATACAAAAGGAAAGCAGCACTGATTTGTAGGAAGGTGGTGGGCTCAGAACTCAAAGGGACTTTAACCAGTGGTGTCATTCAAATGATTTAGGAACAGGAACTCACTTTTGATTGGCACTTGTCGGGAACCTGGAACCAGCCATGGAGCCCGTTAGGATCCGGAACGCCCGTTCTGGTCCGTTCCCCCTGAATGACATCACTGCCTTTAACCCTCTGAGTGCTGGCCAATCAAGAAGAAAAGCTCTTTGCAGAGGAATTGGGAGGGGGGAGGGGGGAGAGTGAAGTGGGCGGAGTCAGCCCTAATTTTAACTAGTGGAACTGAGTTCCCCCGCGTTCCCCCTGCATGACATCACTGACTTTAACACTGGTGAGGCGGAGACTGTTGGCTTGAGTGCTCCAGCTGAGAGTCAAATTAGCACCAGTAGAACAGATTGAAAAGTGGGCAGGAGTTGCTAAAACTCCAAGCTGTTGTAACTTCCAATCTATACATGGGGGGGGCAGCCTTCTCTGATAACCCTTGAGCCCCTTTCCCTAAACCAGTGGTTCTCAAATGTTTTAGCACAAGGATCCATTTTTTTGAATGATAATCTGTCCGGGACCCACCGGAAATGATGTCATGGCCTGAAGTGCCATTATTGTGACACCAGAGCCTGCTGCTTTCCTGAGAATGCAGCAAAAAGTTGGGCTCAGCCATTTTCCAATGGCAACGTGAATCAGAAAGGGGAAAAAAAAAAAACCTTGACACAAGCAAAATAACCACACAGCCTTTCCCCTTTCCAGCATCCCATCCCTGCTCCACGGATGCTTCAGGTGACCCACCTGAAATTGGCTTGCGACCCACTGGTGGGTCCTGACCCACAGTTTGGGAACCACTGGGGTAGCCACGTGGCACGAGGAACAGTTAGGTGCCAAAGCCAAGCAATGAGATTTGTGTCTGAAATGAGATCGGAACATAGGTTCCCTTAGTCTAAATTTCACACTTTATCCTATGACTGTGTATAGTAGCTGTTGCCACCTCCGGCATGCAGGCCAGATTCGGCATCCACCCTGCCCTTCCCCCAGGTGAACGTATTCTGCCCGGGATGTGCGTGAAGATCCTGACTACAGCTCCCCGTGGTCTTTGTGGTGAGCCACGTCGGTGCGGAACTCCATGTGTGAGGCATGCTGGGATGGCAGATCCCAGAAATGGCTCCAGAGGCGGATCTACCGGGAGGGCAAAGCTCTAAGTGTTGCAAGAAGCCTTACCCTGTCATGTAAATCCCTCCTCTCCCTTGCTGCTGGAGCCAGTAAGCAACGCCAAGATGTTGCTGTTCCCTGTGAGGATTGGCTAAAACGGTGCAGGGGAGGAGTGATTTCCGCTGCAAGGTAAGGCTTCTTGCAAAACATAGAGCTTTGCCCTCCCTTAGATCTGCCTCTGAATGGCTCACTGCAAAGACTCCTGGGGGCTGTAGTCGGGGTGTTAGCGCATGTCCTGAGCAGAACAGAAGATACTTTTCCCGCTGGGGATGCTTTTTGCTGATGCAACAGTCTCCCGTTTGGAGACTTTTGGTATATAGGAACAATACACGATGATCAGTTACAGACAGCTTTTTTAAAAAAGAAAAATAGATAGATTTGATACAATTTCTCCTGGTTCACACATTATGTTTGCACATACAGCTGTATACTGAAGGATGCCCTGATATACCATATACTGAAGAAGATAGATAGATCAGGATGGTCAAATTCATTTCATACAGTGGGCCGAATAGCATTTATGATGCGTGCTGAAGGCTGGACGTGATGTCATTAAGGAGGCAGTGATGTCATTAAGCAGGTCATGACCAGAAATCAGCACTTCTTTCTCACTTAGGAACTCATTAGCGGCAAACAAAAGAGACAATATACACATTGCAATCATATTTTCAAGATATCGGAAAGTCAGGGCTGTTTTATCATGTAGGCTGCCATTCACTTCAGCAGTGACACCTCAGCACAGCAGTTGATGGTGGTGCTGGGAGAGCCCAAGGGCCTGATGGAGCTTCTGACCCTTGGGTTTTATGTTTTCCACCCATGAGGGAGGAAGGGATATTCACACAGGAGCAGTGAACTGACAAGAGCCATGAGAACATAAGAAGAGCCCTGCTGAATCAGGCCAAAGGCCCATCTAGTCCAGCTTCCTGGATCTCACAGCGGCCCACCAGCTGCCCCAGGGAGGCATGAGACAACAAGATGCCTGTATCCTGTGGCTACTCCCTTGCACCTGGCATTCTGAGGGAAAATTTTCTATCCTGTCTGTGGGGAGGAAGCTATAATAACTTGCAACCCAACATGGGCCTTAAGAACATAAGAAGAGCCCTGCTGGATCTGGCCAAAGACCCATCTAGTTCAGCTATCTGTATCTCACAGTGGCCCACCAGATGCCTTAGGGAGCACGCAAGACAACTAGATATTTGCATCTGGCATTCTGAGGTAGCCTACTTCTAAAATAAGGAGGTTGCACCACCCATCACCGTCTGTACTTTGAGAAACACTTTCAAGCTACATGACAACTTACGTACAGTATGTATCAACAGTCCAATTCTAGACATGGCTACTCAGAAGTAAATTCCATTGTGCTCAGTGGGGCATCCTCCCAGGAAAGTGTACATAGAATTGCAGCACTAGCCACCTCTCAACCATTTGGTATACCTGCCGTGCTTCTGATAGCCCTAGATATGGGGCCACGACAGTGAAATACAATGTATGTGCACAAAATTCCAATATAACATATGCCAATTTCCCGCAGTTGATTTCCTGAATCACATAATTAGTGACTGCACAACCTTGGCCTGTGTACAACAGATTCTTTAGCTATTGGTCACCTTTGAATATTATGGAATATTACGGTGCAAATGGTCCCTCTTATTTCTCCTCCACAGTGTGCAGAGAGCCCTATGATATAATGCAGTAAGAAAGCAGTTAGAGCAGAATCTGAGGGCGCAATCCTAACCTGGAGCTAGTCCAGCACAGTTAAGCCAGCAAAGTTTGGCCGGCACAAGGGCCACCAGAAAGTGCGTTTGGACCACTCCCGGAGTCAGGGAGGATGGTGCATGTCTGTGTGCTGGCCTCTCTGACTCCAAAAGTGGTCCAAACATACTTTACAGAGTCCCTTGTGCCGGCCAAACTGTGATGGCCTAACTCCAGGTTAGGATTGCGCTATGAAAGTGGAATGAATCTATGCAGCAGACATTGTTGTACAAAAGTGCCCCTAGTCAGATATGTAACATTTGTTAACATTTCAGCAGGGGCTGAAGACCTTTTTATTTCAAAAAGCTTTTAACTGTTGACAGGCTATATCTCTTTAACCTTATTAATCTTATGATCCACGGGGTTTGTTGCTTGCTGTTTTTAATTTTTAATTGTATTTTAACATTGTTTTTAATTGTTTTTTTAATGTAAACTTTGTTTTTATTGCTTTTTTATTGTAATGCCACCTTGAGTGCCTTCGGGCAAAAAGGCGGGATATAAATTCAATAAATAAATAAAATAAAATAACAAGTAACTAGCAAGTAATTAACAAGATACTAGCAAGAACAGTTGGAGGATGGCCTGTAGTAACTCACCATCCTGAGCTGGTGACGGCAATAGCGTTGGCCCAGGCTGCCTGTGTACCATTTTTAGATAGTGCTTAAAACTCACCCCTTAAAAAATGCAAGGCCCTCTGGGGAAGACTCTGAAGAATGAGAAAAATGTTGGATGAGCTTAAGGGCACAATCCTAAACTGGGTTAGGCCGGCATAAGCTAAACCAGCAAAGTTTGGCCGGCACAAGGGCCACCGTAAAGTATGTTTGGACCACCCTCGGAGTCAGGGAGGCCAGCACACAGACGTGCACCATCCTCCCTGACTCCGAGAGTACTTGAGACTACTAAAGTACTCACTACTTTAGAGTACTTTATGGTGGCTTTATGGTCGCCCTTGTGCTGGCCATACTTTGCTGGCTTAGCTTATGCTGGCCTAACTCCAGTTTAGGATTGTGCTCTGAATGTTTCCCACCATTTGAAGTGTGCCTGTTGCAGGCAAGTGGATGAGAAAGAGCCCAATCCTGTGGGCTGCCAATGCTGCTCAGCCTTGGCTCCAGGGGTCATGTGTGCGCCATATAGCATGTTTACGGCACACGGTGAGGAGGAAGCACCAGCGCTAGGACAGAACAACGCCAATTGGCACTTTCCGTCAACGTCACAAGGAGGACCAATCGGGACCCTCACGTCACCGTTCACCTATTGGGGCCAGGGGGAAGGGGGGAGTTAGCAGAACAGGGCAGAAGGTGGGCAGAGGAAGGGTAGGATCAGGTCCGTGCGGGAGGTGGGGACAGCCGCAGCCTCTGCTGTCAGACCCTAATCCACCGCATGAGCCAGGTCTGCCCGACATGGGTCTCAACTCTGCGTCCACTCAATAGCTGGTGCAGAGCCAAGGAGACCCGTTGGCGCCACAGTGGTAGCACTTGTGGTAAGAGAGGAAATGCTCCCTTACCCTGAGGGGACCCCAACAGTGGCCTCGGCAGCCTCAGGATGGAGCAGTCACCATTTCGGCACAGCTGCTCCTCCAGGGGATGCTGACCATAGGATTGGACTGCCCGTTTGCTACAGCTCATCTATGGCTGCACTTAAGCGTGTTTCGAAACCTTTATTGGCATATACACAGTGGTGTCATCTAAATGATTTAAGAACAGGTACTCACTTTTGATTGGCGCATGTTGGGACCCGCCCACCGGAAGTGACATCATAAGCTGGAAGTGATGTCGTGGCAGGAAATGACATGAAAAAAGCCCTTTTTGAAGCCTCAGACAATTTTAAACTGACCCAACAGTTGCAACAGTATTCCACAGCACCCCCAGAACACGTTAAGGAGGCCTGGCATCATGTTAAAGTGACCCAACAGGCAGGCAACTCAAACATGCAGGAAATTCAAACGTTGAAGGGGTGGAGTCAATGAGTGGGTGGGCGAATGGGCGGGGCCAACCATAATCCTAGAAACTGGTACTCGCGTACCCCCGCATACCCCCTGCATGACATCACTGCATATACATAAACTTTACAACAAAAAGACAATTATAATGCTGATCAGGGTAAATAGAGCAAAGTAAATAGAGGAATGAGCTCGAAACAACAAGCAAAACCATAAGTTATGGGTTAAAATGGAAATTCCCAATAGGTATCCTGCAACGGCAGATATAATAGAAGGACAGAGATCACTCAGGAACAAGGAAAAGGAACTGGGGAAAAGAGAGAGCCACGGTTCAAGGAATAGCTGGCGAAGGGAGAAGTGAGCCGGGCAATGAAATAAAATATGATCCAAGGTGTCCGGCACCAAGTGACAGAAAAAACAAAACCTATTGTCACAGGGGATATTGGAAAAACGGCCTACATGGACCGCAGAAGGAAAAATATTCAGGTGGGCTAACATAAAAGCTCTTCTCTGACCAGGCTGCACTTAAGCCTATTGCTTGGGTCCTACGGCCTATGGCTCGAGTTTTGCTTGTGTGACAGTATTCTGTGCTAACCTGCCTCTGCAGCCGGAGGTTCCATATTATCATTATGTCTACTAGAGAGGTTGATAGCCCCGAGACCTTTTAAACCATGTGATCCCCAAGCAGAAAGCCTACCAAAAGATGCCCAGCTCAGATTGGAAGCCCAAGGCAAGCTTAATGAACAAAGTTACGACTGCAGTTAAACACAGGAGATAATAACGCCTCTGACACATTTCCCTATCAACAAAGCGATCATTCTGAGCTAAAATTAGACAAGGGCTTGTACACGTTGTATCTTAATTAAAACGAAGTCCGCTTTATCAATTAGCCCTGACAAGTATGTGCAGACGTCTGCTTGCCAACGTAGTCCCTTACTCCCATTTTGATTAGTAAATGGGATTACATTAAAATTGATTCTCCTTCCGTGGTCCATTTGCACTCTCTTCCTCTATTCAATTAGATTGCTGGCCAGCTGCCATTCGTGGCTCCCCCATTAGAACAGAAGAATCGCTTCTGTAATGAAGCTCTTTCCGTGACTTATGACATGTCACTGATTTATCACAATAGGCTCCAGAGGCTTAATGCACAGAAGGGATCATATCACAAGATGCATGATTTCATGTGTCATGTCTCATGGACACTTTGGTTCACTGCAGTAATATTCGACATGAGAAAATAAACTTGTGAGCTAGGCAGCCTATCAGGGGCTTACGGATCTCGTGACGGTGGCAGGACAGTCACACCCATGGGCCTCAGTCACCAGGCTAAATGGCCAGAGGCCACATGTGGATGACAGTGGCTCACTGAGCCTCTTCCATTCTGTACTGATACTGGTAAATCAGCAGGGAAAGGAACATGGGGGAATATATAGACCAGTGGTTCTCAAACTTTTTAGACTGGGACCCACTTTTTAGAAAGGTACTTGTGTCGGGACCCACCGGAAGTGATGTCATTAACCTGGAAGTGATGTCATAGCCAGAAGTGACATCATCAAGCAGGAAGTACTGTCATTGCAACATAATACGCTGACACTCCTGAAATGCAAATTGGCATTCTGGGACTGCAGCAATTGTACAACCATGAAACATACTTGACAGAAAGCAACGTTAGGACAAAGTATTTTGCAAAAGCACAGAAATAAAAACAATTTATTTGAAAAAAAAACTTCAGTTGAAAATTTAAACTGTTAACACACAAAAGGAATCTAGCAAGAGAAAGGTCTGCAGCTTCCAAGATTGCTGCTTGCAGCGTTCCATAACCCACCTGACATCATGTCATGACCCACCAAGTGCGTCCCAACCCACAGTTTTAATAACACTGATGTAGACTATTGGTTCCCAAACTGTGGGTCCATGGCCCACCAGTGGGTCCTGACCCAATTTTCGGTGGGTCACAAAACTGACAAGATAGACTAGGCCATGCGCATCTAGGGTTAAACAACCCACTATTTGGGAGGGCACTGCTGTTCAATCACCATTATAGCCACAGAGGTTTGAACTGCTGATAAAGTGAAACTTTTTGTTGGATGGGTTAAAAAGGTTTGGGAATCACTGATGTAGACAGTTCAAGGTGGGGAGCAGGTAAACTACCAGGTGGTTTGGGAGGATGGGAGGGCAGAGAATCTCAGCAACAACGGTGCATGCCAAAATGCTATATTTACGTAGAGTCAGAGGCGGATCTAAGGGGGGGCAAATCTGTAAGTGTTGCAAGAAGCCTTCCCCTGTCATGTAAATCCCTCCTCTCCCTTGCTGCTATAGCCAGTAAGCAACGCCAAGATGTTGCTGTTCCCTGTGAGGATTGGCTAGAACAGTGCAGGAGAGGAGTGTTTTCCACTGCAAGGTAAGGCTTCTTGCAAAACTTACAGATTTGCCCCCCCCCTTAGATCCGCCTCTGTGTAGAGTGAGGTGTTTGGTTTTCCACTTTACTATATCTAGTGGCTGACACCACGTAGGTGGATCGACCTGGGCTCCAAAGATTTTTCTGGCTGTCGTAAGAACATAGAAGAGCCCCACTGGATCAGGCCAAGGCCCATCGAGTCCAGCTTCCGCAGTAGTGTCATTCACAAACGAGCTGCCGGAACGCGAGGCGGGACTTACCGCCTGATTGGCTGCTCGTTCGTGACGCGTTGCTGCCTGCCCGACTGCTGCGCGGGCACCCCTGGCTTTGGAGGGGGTGCCCGCTTGCCTGGGGGGCGCGCTGGGTGCCTAGGCGAGCCATGGAGGGGCGCGCCACCCGGAGGGAGCCCCCGCGGCGGGCGGGCAGGCAGCGACGCGTCATGGACTGCCTGTCAATCAAGCGGTAAGTCCCGCCTTGCGTTCCGGCAGCTTGTTTGTGAATGACACTACTGAACTTCCGGTATTTTGCAGTGGCCCACCAGATGCCTCAGGGAGCACACAGGTCAACTAGATACCTGCATCCCGTTGCCACTCCCCTGCATCTGGCATTCTGAGCTGGCCTACTTCTAAAAGTAATCCTCCCCCAGCTCTTCTTTCACCCCTCCCTGCTCCTGTTCTGCCCACTGCCATCACCACCCTCCACCCTTTGTGCCCTCTCATAAAACTCCTCTTGAAGGCCCTGGGCAGCAGCAATAGCCTCACAGGAGGCACTGCACACTTTTTGACACAACTCACCTGTTTTCAGTGGGACAGTGTGTGCATTTCTTCCCTGCTCTATTCCTATAGAAGACATCCAGTGGTGTCATCTAAATGATTTAAGAACAGGTACTCACTTTTGATTGGCACGTGTCGGGACCCGCCCACCGGAAGTGACATCATAAGCCGGAGTGATGTCGTGGCAGGAAGGGACATGAAAAAAGCCCTTTTTGAGGCCTCAGATGATTTTAAACTGACCCAACAGTTGCAACAGTATTCCACAGCACCCCCAGAACATGTTAAGGAGGCCTGGCATCATGTTAAAGTGACCCAACAGTCCCAAAACCCCAGAGCAGCTCATTTTTCAGTGGCAAGGCAAGGCAAGGCTCCGCTCGCTGCCTGCCTGCCTCTGAGAACATGCAGGCAACTCAAACGTGCAGGAAATTCAAATGTTGCAGAGGACGGAGTCAACGAGTGGGCGGGGGCAGCCATAATCCTAGAAACCGGTACTCGCATACCCCCGCGTACCCCCTGCATGACATCACTGAAGACATCCTACTAGATTCTGTAGGTGTGAACTAGGCGATTGTCAGGAATATCAAGAGAGAGGGAGAGGGAGGCAAAGGATGGTTAAAAAGACATGAGGACCAGCTGGAGGGAGACATATTTGGGCTCAAGTGAGTCTTTCTCCCACACCTGTTTTTTTTTTTTTTGTACATGCTGAAAAACAATCGCGCTTCACCTGTTTGGCATCTGGCATTCAAAGTGTGAAATGCACCATCTCAGACTGAAGGACCTGCTAATTGCAGAACGATAGCTTGGGCTAGACCTGCCTCTGTCCTAAGGGAAGGCATCCAGCGTAATGTGGATAGTTCTTTTTCCTTTCGGCATCAGCACGGCCGGTGGGAGCCAGGTCTGGCCCGAAATTTCTCTGCTTGTGGAATCAGGCAGTGGCAGGGTGTTAAGACAACTCCAGGTTGGTTTGAAACTTGGCAGCAGCTGCACGAACAGCCTACCAAGTGCGAATAATCCTTCTGGGGCTGTGTCTTGTCTGCAGAGGGAAGAGAGAGGCAGGTGCGAAAGGGAAAGGAGGATTAGATGCCGTTGCAGGTGCTCGCTTTGTGAGCCATAGGAAAAGTCCTGCTGGAGGAGACAAAAGGCCATCCTATTCTGCCACCCAGCTGGCCAGAGAAGCCTCTGAGAAGTCCACCACCAGGGCATGATGGCATCAGCCATCCTATTCACTTGCTCTCCACCAAAGCGTATTCAGCAGCAGATGCTCTCACGCCACCATCCTAAACTGGCGCAGGGGCAAGGCCAGCGGCGTCATGCAGCCGGAATGCTGGGCGGGAGGAACGGGTGAGCGGCAGCCCCCCGCGGGGGTGGGGAAGACGGCGAAACGGACCGGAACGCAACGGGCGGGCTGCCGCTCACCTGTTCCTCCTGCCCAGTGTTCCAGCTGCATGACAATGCTGGGCAAGGCAAGTGGCTTGCGCTGCCCCACAGCTGTTGCAAACGTGCCATAAGGTACATTTGTGCCAGCCAGAGGGATGCTGGGCTGACCCAGGCATCAGCATCAGCCCAGTAGAGCCCCAGATGGGCAGAGGTATATCGTGCCCATGCTGGCTGAGTTGGACCAGTGTGGGGGCTTTGGGGAGCAGGGGAAGGGGGCAAGGAGGCCCGTGGAGAGGGAGGAGTCTGGATCTGGCAATTATTCCAGATCTTAAAAAAACCCATTCCCAGGTCGTGCGGCCCCAATTTGGGCCACTGCAGGCTGCTCACACTTGCACCGGCTAAATGGCAGGCTCAGACCAGAGCAGCCTCATACGCTGGCTGGTGCTTACCCAGGGGTAAGGGGACAAACGCGCCCTTGCTCTGTGGTGGGCTCCAGTGGCCTCCTGATTTGTGCTGGAACTGGGCTGTGCTGCCCAGACGTGGATCTTACCTGTAGCGCCCCATGGCATGAGCCACGGGGCGTGGAGCAGCGGTGGGGCGCCACTGCGCGCCATCTGGGAGAGACCACGCGGTTTCTCGCCCTCCTGCCCACCCACGCCTCCCTTACGCTCCGAAAATAGAGCGTTTCCAGGGCAAGGGAGGCGTGTCTGTGTGATGCACGGGGGCGGGGTGGGGGCGCGGTTTCAGCGCCTGCCATGGGGCGCACTCCCGGCCCCGACCGCCTCTGGTGCTGCCCATCTCATGGGTCCACCTGACCCTCCATTGAAAGCCTTCGTCTCTTTTCAAAGGAAGAGCCAAATCGGAAGAGCACATAATTGCTGCTCAGAACTACTCCGACAGTGAGTGGGAGAGGCCAAGCGACACTATTTGCTGCGGCACCTGCTATATGTACCACGCCAGCCCCCCCCTCCCCATTGCTACACTTCTGCTCACACCTAGCGATTTGCAATTGGGGGAGGGCAATCTTGGAAGTATTTGATTTAGACAGGTAGATGCTCCCTTCTCCCGACACCAGAAATCCAGACTATTCCAAAATCCAGATTTTTGTCCGAACATTAAAAAAAAAACTTTCTGCAGTATGAACACTAGAAGGCCTTGTGCTCATTCCCAGGTACACGATGCCAGTTCTATTCTCTGTGGTGTGTGCCATGGTTGAAAAATGTGAAAGAGGCCAGCAGACACCCGAATGGCCCCAGTGGAAAGAGCAAGAGGACGCATTTCTCATTGTAATTATGCAATTATTCCAAAATCCAGACAAATGCGTCATCCAGACACCTTCCCGTCCCGAGCAGTCCAGATGAGGGATGCTCAAAGTGTGTGACGTGAAAATACATGAGATGCGTTTTTGGCAGCAGTCCTATGTGCTTTGAAATGTGTCCAGCGTAACGTTTCCTCTCCAGCCTCAAGAAAGGGGAGATTCGGATCAGGTTGAAAGTACTGGGGAGGTGAAATTTCACACTCCCTCTCATCACACTTTGGCCCTGATCAGCGATGGGATCTGCAAATTGTGAAGGGGAACACTGGGCGGGACTTAGGCGGGACTTACACATGATTCACAGCCCGTCCGCAGCATTCCGCAGCTGCCCTGGCCTCGCGGGGGCTCCTGCTCGCCGCGGAGGTTGGGTGGGGGGCGTGCTGGGTGCCTGGGCGAGCAGCAGTGGGGTGCGCCAACCGGGGGCAGCCCCTCCAAGCCAGGGCAGCCGCGGAACGCTGCGGATGGGCAGCCAATCACGTGGAAGTCCCGCCTAAGTCCCGCCCAGCGTTCCCCTTCTCAATTTGCAGATCCCATCGCTGGCCCTGATCCAAATGGGTTCTGGCATTGAACTTAGGCCTGGAAGATCCAGGTCCAAACCCCCACCCAGCCACAAAGTTTCCTGGGTGACCTTGGGACGGTCACTGTCTCTCAGGGCGCAATCCTAAGAGCTGCTGGAACTGCAAGACTGGCGAGCCTGCACTGGATCCAGCACAGCTTGGGAGCATTCGGGAGCCTCCCTGGGGCAAGGCATGTATCATGATACCAGGGGGCCTGGCCCCACCTGACTGCCCCCAGGTATCGTGGGTTGATGTCCCCTCCTGGCAGCGGCGTCATGCAGCCGGAATGCTGGGCAGGAGGAACGGGTGAGTGGAAGCCCACCCGTTGCGTACCGCTCCGTTTTGCTGTCTTCGAAGACGGCGAAACGGAGCGGTACACAACCGGCGGGCTGCCGCTCACCCGTTCCTCCCGCCCAGCATTCCGGCTGCATGATGCTGCTGCCTCCTGGCCACCAGCAACCTTCTGTGGCCCAGGAGGCATTTCCCTTAGCCCAACCAGTAGTGTTTGCCCCATGTGTTCCTTGGATCCACACTTGCTGCATAGCAGGCACAGATCCGAGGACACTGCGCATCCCAAATCAGGGCTGTGCCACCTGGGGACAGAGGCTTGGAAGTGGTCTTGCAGCCGCCTCCCAACTCCACCCCTTTCCAGCCCAGCAGGCCTCCTGGGACGCCCACTCCCTGCCCAGTTCCTCCCTCCCCCCCACCCAGGAACCAATCTTGCGCCAGCCGAGTTTGGCTGGCGCACAAGCAGCGTGGCACAGCCTTGGGCCGACACTGCAGCTAGAGTCGGCCCAAGGGCGCCCTCAGGATTGTGTCCTCAGCCTCACCTTCCTCACAGGTTTGTCGTGAGGATAGAAGGAGGAGAGGAACCAGTGATGTCATTCAGGGGGAACGGACCAGAACGGGCGTTCCGAATCCTAACGGGCTCCGTGGCTGGTTCCGGGTTCCCGACAAGTGCCAATCAAAAGTGAGTTCCTGTTCCTAAATCATTTGAATTACACCACTGAGAGGAACCATGTACCAAGGAGCCTTGGGCGTCTTGGAGGAAGGGCGGTCTAAACATGTGACAGCTAAGTAAGTAAATCCCATGTGGGACCCACCCACGCACCCCCCCCCCCCAAAAAAAATTAGGAGTTCTAAATGCATAGCTCCACCAACCTCTGAAGTTTGGGGGGCTGTAAAAAAAAAATTTTTTAAAAAAATGAATATATTTAATATTCTTCCATCACCATAGTATATTTATCAAGAAACACCCACCACCACCACCCAACATTTTGTACAATACCAGCCCTGCCAGTGCCAGCATCATTCTTACAGCCCTCTGACTCGGTGCCTGTTGCTCTATCTGCTAAGTATTGCCATTATAAGCAGTGATGTCATCCGGGCGCACCAGGAACCGGAACGCCCGGATGATTGGCAGCCCTCCGCCCCTATGGCGGAGGCCAGCCACGCCTCCCTGCACCTCGAATTGCTCCATTTCAGAGCGACTTGGACGCACGGGAGGGCGGGCAGGCCCAGGAGCAGCTTGCCCATCCTCGGGAGAGGCGGCGCGGCCCGGGCCCGTCCACAGAACTAGCGGAACGGCGTACCGGGCTGTTCCGCCTGGATGACACCGCTGATTATAAGCCTAAAAATCCATGGCGAGAGTAGCCCATGATGCTCACGTCCTTCCGCTCAGCTCTACACCGGCTGCTTAACCATTTCCCATACACAAGTATCGTTTTAGTCTTACAGGCTGCTTTCTCTGAAGAGAACACCTGCTAGGAATGGCCACCGCTAATCAGCGGAAGATCTCTTCCTCTTGAGGGAAAGATGTTATTCCTGCTACCTGCTACTCCCAGCGATTACTTAGAGAAAAAAAATGCATGCATCAAACGAAACAGTGTAATCTGCTTTGCAAGTCTCACTTAAACCCATCCTCTCTTGCCCAACACAGGCTCTTTGGTCCAAGATGTGATACAGGAAAGCTAGCAGCAGGGATCTTTCAGGAGGCTCCCAATGGAACTAAAGCAGTGATGTCCTTCAGGGGGGATGGACCAGAATGGGAGTTCCGGATCCTAACGGGCTCCGTGGCTGGTTCCGGGTTCCCAACAAGTGCCAATCAAAAGTGAGTTCCTGTTCCTAAATCATTTGAATGACACCACTGAACTAAAGGCACGAACTGTGGGACAGGCTTTGGCCTTCCGATGAGCCTTATTTTTTATTGAAATTTGTCTCCCTCAAGCTGCTATTTACCTCATATGAGAGAAAGGCAGCTACCAATAGGAATACCTGCATATTTCATATGCAGGGATGCCTGCATATTTTGACTGCATAGAAAGAGGAACTTTTTTATATAATTACTTCTTTTATAAAGAGGAAGTACTTGTAAAAATACTTTTTACCCAGCAGGTAATTAATCTCTGCAACGCCTTGCCACAGGAGGTGGTGATGGTATCTAGCCTTTAAAAGGGGATTGGACAGATTTCTGAAGGAAAAGTCCATCGCAGGCTACAGTCCGTAATGGGTAATGCAATCTCCATACTTTAGAAGCAAGATATCTCAGAATGCCCGATTCAGGGGAGCGGCAAAAAGATGTAGGTATCTAGTTATCTTGCATGCACCCTATGCATTGGGTGGGCCACTGTGAGATATAGGAAGCTGAACGAGATGGGCCTTTGGCCTGATCCAGTAGGGCTCGTCTTATGTTCTTAAGGCCCAAGTTGGGTTGCAAGTTATAATAGCTCCCTCCCCACATTTTATTTCCCTCATATTTCCCTCAGAATTTTACCTCAGAATGCCAGATACAATGGCGTGGCAACAGGATGCAGGCATTTTGTTGTCTTGTGTGTTCCTTGAGGCACCTGATGGGCCACTGTGAGATACAGGAAGCTGGACCAGATGGGCCTTTGGCCTGATCCAGCGGGGCTCTTCTTATGTTCCCACCACAAGATACTTAGCTTGGGGAACAATTTTAACCAAGAGAACATGGAGGGGGAAAAGTTATAAGGGTTGGATTGTGGCAGCTACAATCCCATTCCCGTGGTACAAAATACAGGAGATCCTGATCATGAATATTCCACATGATGCCTAGTGATGCCTTTAGACAGCAGTGAGGAAAGTTTGGTGGTACAGCCTGACGGAATGAACGGGAAACAATGAATTCTAAGAGATGTCTATTTCTGAACTCCTCTGGTCTGAACTTTTAACACCCTGAGAGGGCAATCCTGTGTACTTGTTGGGCCAGCAAAAATGATTACAGGGCTGGGGCACCTCCCTTATGAAGAACGACTACAGAGTTTGGGGCTCTTCAGTCGAGAAAAAAGGTGCCTGATGGGGGACATGACTGAGAACATACAGAATTATGCATGGGAAAGATAAAGTGGATAGAGGGGTGTTCTTTTCCCTCTCTCACAACACCAGAACCAGGGGATAGCCAGTAAAATTGAGTGTTGGGAGAGTTAGAATGGATAAAAGGAAATATTTTGTTACTCAGCGGGTAATTAGTCTGTGTAACTCCTTGCCTGAGGAGGTGGTGATGGCATCTGGCCTAGGTGCCTCTAGAAGGGAATTGGACAGATTTCTGGAGGAAAAGTCCATCGTGGGTTACAGGCCATGATTGGTGGTTCAACTTCCTAAAGTTAGTAGTAGGCTACTTCAGAATGCCAGGTGCAAGGGAGTGGCAACAGGATGCAGACATCTTGTTGTCTCACGTGCTCCCTGAGGCACCTGGTGGGCCACTGTGAGATACAGGACTAGATGGGCCTTTGGCCTGATCCAGCAGGGCTCTTTTTAGGTTCTTATGTTTATGTTCTCAAAAGTAAAAATCAGTTACGTCTCACATAAATGAATGCAACATTAATTATTCTCTGGGAAATTCCACTTGGAAGGAAAAGTCCTTTAGATTTCCCTTACAGCTTCTAAAACTAATACTTAATTATTAAATGGCAATGTTGTATTTATGAAAAAAATCCTCCCTCCCTCAGGATCACCCAACTGTTTACATATGAAACATCCACTCCTTAATCACTTTTAACAGGCAAATAAGCAAAGACAGCCCCAACAGTAGTTGGCCTCTGCCCAGTACCCCACATGAGGAGCAGGCCAGGTGCACAGGGGCCTCACCCATGAAATCCAAAGCAGCAGATTCCAGTTAGAGTAGTCTGACAAAGGGGAACATCCAGTGATGTCATCCGGGCGCACCAGGAACCGGAATGCCCGGATGATTGACAGCCCTCCGCCCCTATGGTGGAGGGCAGCCACGTCTCCCTGCGCCTCACAGCACCCGAATCGCTCCATTTCAGAGCGATTTGGGATGCCAAGGAGGGCGGGAGGGCCGAGGAGCAGTTCGCCCGTCCTCGAGAGAGGCGGTGCGGCGTGGGCCCATCTGCAGAACTGGCGGAACAGCATACCGGGCCATTCCGCCAGGATGACGCCACTGGGAACATCACTGCACACAAATCTGAGGATACAGGGGAAGAAGATAAGGCCTTCGCCAGGATTGTGTCCCAGGAGACACCTGTCAGGATTCTAATTTGCACTCCAATCAGCTCGTAGCTGGAAGGCTGAACTGGCAATTTCAGTTCACAAATCAAAATGAGTATTATTTAAGTAAACAGATATGGGCAATCGTGTCACCATAAATTGTTATTTGAACCCAGGCTGCCAGTGACATAGCGAAGGGCACAATCCCAACCTGGAGTTAGGCTGGCACAGTTAGGCCAGCAAAGTTTGGCCGGCACAAGGGCCACCGTAAAGCGGAGTCAGGGAGTATGGTGCACATCTGTGTGCTGGACTCTTGACACTGCGAGTGGTCCAAATGTGCTTTACAGTGGCCCTTGTGCCGGCCAAACTTTGAAATCTGTCCAATCAGTGCCTCTTAAAGGCATCTGTGCCTCTTAAAGGCATCTAGGCCAGATCCCATCACCACCTCCTGTGGCGAAGAGTTCCACAGATTAACTACCCACTGGGTAAAAAAAGTACTTCCTTTTATCTGTTTTAACTCTCCCAACCCTCAGTTTTAGCAGATGCCCCCTGGTTCCAGTGAGAGAGGGAGGAGAACATCCCTCTATCGACTCTATCCCTTCTGTGCATAATTTTGTATGCCTCAGTCATGTCCCTCCTCAGGTGCCTTTTTTCTAGGCTGAAGCGCCCCAAACGCAAATTGGACCAGATGACCTTGTAGGTCCCTTCCAACTCTATGATTGTATGATATAATTCTAAGTGTATGTAGGCTACATAGTCTTTTCTGACTTTATTCATTTTCGTGCTGAAAGGAAGGGGTTTAATTTGTAGTGAGGGCAGAGCTTTCCTCCTTTAAGCTTTTTGTAAAGAGCAAACAAAGCTACTTCCAGGGGTTATTTCTGGTTGTAATGATGTTTTTTGTTTGATTGCGTTTTCCCCTTAGTGCCCAAGAATTGTGTTTGTGATGGCCATTGTGCGGGGGGGAAAAATAGCAGCAGGTGGGAGGAACTCAGATGCTTAATTTTCCTTGTCTCTTGACGGAATCACAGACTAAATTTAAGGAATTACACAGGACATTTCATGCATCCACTAAATGCTCAAATGCTTTGACAGGGAGCCAAGTGCCCACGTCACAGATGGACTGCGCATTTTGAAAACCAGCCAATGCAAAAACAAAGGAAAAGCGCAGAGACACCAGACTTGGAGAAGTTGATATAATAGGTAAGTTATATGATACAGCGGAAATGGATGTTTTGACAGAAAGGTTGAAAGAAGGGAATCTGTGTAACATAGAAAAAAGTTGGAAGCCTTTTTATGACTGGTTAGATAACTAAGATATAGAAATAAGATGAAGAAATAGAGTCAGATAAATTAGGATGTTAAAGGATAGAAATGTATATAGATTTTAGATTATTATACGCTGGAACCTGAACCCAGTATCCTTTTGTGTGTAACCTACGTATACCTATACCTAGGCAGAGGCAGATCTAAGGGAGAGCAAAGCTCTAAGTGTTGCAAGAAGCCTTACCCTGTCATGTAAATCCCTCCTCTCCCTTGCTGCTGTAGACGGTAAGCAACGCCAAGATGTTGCTTTTCCCTGTGAGGATTGGCTAGAACGGTGCAGGAGAGGAGTGTTTTCTACTGCAAGGTAAGGCTTCTTGCAAAACTTAGAGATTTGCCCCCCCTTAGATCTGCCTCTGTACCTAGGTATATCTTATTTACCTGTACCTGTGATCCTTATGTCATAATAAATTAAAAATGGGATTCTGATCCCCCCACCAAAACAAACAAACAAACAAAGGAATCCAAATCTTACATAGGAAACAGTGTCTCCATTTCTGGAAGCCCTGATCCTGTTCACACGTTTCATATCACATACGGAAATTACTGAGAACTAGGAGTTATGGCCAGCTGATCAGCGGAGGCGTAGCTAAAGAAGTGCAGGGGGGGTGCAATTGCATCGAGCAACCAGCTTTAGGGGGCAACAAACTGAGCTTGACATTAATGGCCAAAATGGTGAAAACCTTGCTATGTATGAATAATAGCATCATGTTATATATCATTGGAAAAGTAATTTAATGCAGAATGCAATGAAACAAACCAGAGTGTAATATCTTTGCTCTATCAAAAGATATGGCCAAAAACCCAGAGAAAACGAAAATACAACTGCAAATGTCACTTCTTGGCCAATATTTTGCCCTCTGTACTGGGCTACACTTTCATTAGCTATGCCCCTGTGATCAGGCATGATAAAAACACATGGCTCAAGCTAAGGTCATTTCATGCCCCACTCAACTAGGGATTTGAGCCATTCAGTAAGCACGAAATGTGAGTTTCTGGTTCAGCTGAACTCCCTGCTGCGCACAAGTGACAACCATCCCTTTGCGAAGTCAGTTGCTTGAAAGATAGGAAATAAAAACAGTGTCAAGACAAACTCAGTGGATCAAGGACTTTGTAGACTCTCAAGCTTGCTTGGGACCACCATGGAGGCAGAGGTGCCCACCAGAGGTTTTGAGTACACTCCCATTATTAGGATGGTAATTTTTTTTCATATATGACATCTTCCCACCACCTTCCTGCCAAAGCACTCAAGGTAGTTTAAATGGCTTTAAAATAATGGGTTACAATTGAAGGGCACGCTCCAATAACGCTTTGGGCTGGCGCATGTTGCTTGCATTGGCCCAGCATGCCAGCAAACAGTACGACCATGACCCAGAGTGCAGTAAGTCACCCCCACGCTGGCTGAGTTTGACCAACATGGGGGCTTGGGGAGGGAGGGAGAAGGTGGGAGGGGTGGAACAGGGCAGAGGGAGGGCATAGAGCGGGCGGGCCTGTAGGCGGACCAACCTGGGGAGGGCTGTTAGGCTGAATCCTGACCCCCGTCTCTGGACTGTGTGGGTGCAATCCAGCTGCTGGATTTGTGCCAGTGATTTTGCTGGTGCAGATCCGAGCAGCCCAGTAATGGCATCTAAATGATTTAGCAACAGGTACTCACTTTTGATTGGCATGTGTGTCGGGGCCCGCCCACTGGAAGTGAGGTCATAGCCAGAACCCAGGAACCACCCCCAGGAACCACCGCGCCTCCTCAGGAGGGAGCCCAGGCAGCCTACCTGCTCACACTGCTGTTGCCGTCAGTCTCCCTCGCTCTGCTGCCTGCCTGCCTGCCTGCCTGCCTGCCTGGCTCTGAGAACATGCAGGCAACTCCAACGTGCAGGCAATTCAAATGTTGCAGGGGGCGGAGCAGAGCACCGACGGAGTCAACAAGTGGGCGGGTGAGTGGGCGGGGCCAGCCTAATCCTAGGAACGGGTACTCGCGTACCACCGCATACCCGCTACATGACATGTCTGGAGCAGCCCCATTGGGCTGGCTGAGGCTTAGAAAATATCCCCATACCCCGAGGTGAGCTCCAGTTGAATTGACCTGCGTACAATACAGCGCAGACCAGCCAGCTTGTCTGCTCCAATGCAGGTTAGGATTGGATATGCCTCCCCTTTTCCTCTAAAGCAGCCAGATGGAATTGGCCCTTGACCAGTCACAGATTTGGCCTGTAAAATCTGTGCAGTTTTACCTTGTCACTGAGTTCAAACAGCCAGGCCCACATCACACGATACTGTGCAAGCATTTCATTTCATATTGCTATCAGAGTGAAGCACAACGGTATCCATTCTCTCTTTGTCTCCATCTACACTGAAACATCAGCTCTAAGCAGCCCCTTTGTCCACATCCCTGTATCATTCTTTTTTCTTCCTTCCTTCACTGTAGCGCTTTCTAAACAGCTGGAGTCGAGAGCTCAGAGCTGGGAGATAGAGATAGCGGCAGAAATCTGAGTTGGTTGGCAAATTTCTAAACAAAGCTTTACTTGTGTTTGAAAACCACCAAACTAGGAGCGCAATCCTAAACTGGAGTTAGGCTGGCATAAACTAAACTAGCAAAGTTTGGCCAGCACAAGGTCCACCGTAAAGCGTGTTTGGACTTCTCTTGGAGTCAGGGAGGATAGAGGATGTGCTGGCCTCTCTGATTCCGAGAGTGGGCCAAACTCACTTTACAGTGGCCCTTGTGCCGGCCAAACTTTGCTGGCTTAGTTTATGCCGGCCTAACTCAGTTTCAGATTGCACCCTCAGTAGTAAATGTATTGCAGTCTTCTGGATGACTAAACTCCAGTCCTTGGCCATACCCCCTGCTCCAGCTTAGCATTTGTCAGAGAGAGGAAGCACTGAACCTGGTGGATCCATCTCCATGTGGCTTAGAAATCCCATACAGGAAAAGTTCCTAAATTCAATGCTGTTTAGTTTGTTGCCCGGTGCAATTGCAACCCCCTGCACTTCTTTAGATACGCCCCTGGCAATGAGAATTCAGGGGTATCAACTTGGCACCGGTTTGTTGTGTGGATGTGTCCTAACCTTACATCTAGAGATGCATATGGTGTCAGAGGATGTGTGGCATGCGAGTACTGACGACATCACATCTTCTTTGAGGTCATCAGGGGACCGGTGCTATCATTACGCCAACTTGCATGAGGTGCTAATTTGACTGGCCTTACCTGCGGGCTGATCCTGGGCAGGCAGGCTGGCGCACATCCTTGTGCCAGCCTAGCCTGCAGTCAAGTGGCACAGGCGTGCCTTGCGGCATGTATGTGGCACTCTTTGGCCAGTGCAAGTGACATACGTCAGCCAAAACTCTGGTCAGGATTGCGCCCACATTTTTATACTTATTCCTACAATTTAAAATAAATCTAGCAGTTTCAAGTTTGTTCTTTTCATTTTTTTCTACAAAACATCTGGTTTTAAAGATTGAAGTTTTTTTTGGGGGGGGAGGGGGAAGTAGTTAATTTTGTCTAGGGTGCAAAGTATCCTAGAAGAAGCTCTGAAGGTCAGAGGGGCTCTGGAAATCCAACTGTTGTTGAGCTTAAAGTCAAGAGATTTGGGGGCATTTTTTCCTGCTTCTGCCGACTTAGAGATTGGGCTGTGAAGTTTATAAATCAAACCCTGTCCTCTCCCCAGCCAAAGTTGGTGCAAAAGTTGATGAGATGTGCCATCTCACCTCGCTCCGAGACATTCCAAGTGTATATTCATGGCTTTAAATGCCAACTCCTGTCTTGCAGGTTGTTTACAGCAGGTGATAAATAACACAGCTCCTATTTTAAGGAAAAAAGTAGCTGAATTGGCTTCGGGTGTTGTTAATAAGATGAAGAACAGATTGTCTGTTACGTACTAAAGATATACTGAAAACAGGCCTGTAGCCAGAAAATTTTATGACCCAAATGGGAACAGAATAATTGCAGAGTGGCTGGAACATAAATATGGGTAGCTTTGTACTTAGGAAGTTATTTAATTGCAATATATTAATAAAATCCTTGTGAATTTTATAACATTTAATTATGAGGTTCTGGGCTTCTTAATGGCAGAAAGTGAGGAAGACCTAAAGAACCTTCTGATGAGGGTGAAAGAGGAAAGTGCCAAAATTGGCTTGAAGCTCAACATTAAAAAAACTAAGATCATGGCCACCACTCCCATCACTTCCTGGCAAATAGAAGGGGAAGAAATGGAAGCAGTGTCAGAGTTTATTTTCCTGGGCTCCAAGATCACCGCAGATGGTGACTGCAGCCTTGAAATTAAAAGACGTTTGCTTCTTGGGAGGAAAGTTATGGCGAACCTAGACAACTTAATCAAAAGCCGAGACATCACCCTGCCAACAAAGGTTCGCATAGTCAAAGCTATGGTTTTCCCAGTAGCAATGTATGGCTGTGAGAGCTGGACCATAAGAAAGGCAGAGCGCCGAAGAATCGATGCTTTTGAATTATGGTGTTGGAGAAGACTCTTGAGAGTCCCCTGGACTGCAAGGATCCTACAGGAAGTCAAGCCTGATTGCTCCCTGGAAGGACAAATCCTGAAGCTGAAGCTCCAATACTTTGGCCACCTCATGAGAAGACAGGACTCTTTAGAAAAGACCGTCATGCTGGGAAAGACTGATGGCAAAAGGAGAAGGGGGCAGCAGAGGATGAGATAGTTAGACAGTGTCACCGAAGCGATGAACATGAGGTTGGGCGAACTCTGGAAGCTAGTGGAGGACAGGGAAGCCTGGCATGCTGTGGTCCAGGGGGTCGCGAAGAGTCAGACATGACTTAGCGACTGAACAACAACAAGGGCTTCTTACTGGTCCCAATGCCTCTGCATCCAAGAGGGGCAGAATTCAGAGGCAATGCAGGACAATGCATGTCTCATCCGCAATTCCTGATATCTCCACTTGCAAAAGGAGCAGATCACAGAGGGTGATGTGCCCAAGCCTAAGACCTTTGTTATCATTTCACATTTTTATACCACCCTTCCTTCAAGGAGCTTAGGGTGGTGTACATGGTTCCTTCCCTCCTCCCAACAACCGTGTGAGATATTCTGTTGGTGAGGCTAAGCGATAGTGACTAGCCCAAGATAATCCAGGAAGTTTCATGGCCAAGCAGGGATTTGAACCTAGACCTCAGAGGTCTAACTTCAACACTGGAATCCTTACACTGTCCTGGCTCTCAAGGATCAATGAAATGGAGCAATGCATTTCTTACTGAGCAACTGGGCAGAACAGACCACCTGTTCCCCCCCCCACATTTCCAAAAGTGAAACAATTCATGTCTTACTTGCATCAACACTGAAAACTGGAAATTTAGGGAGTACACCTGTAATACCCTCAACAGCAACAGACTCCAGACAACAGCCACAACCATGACTATGAATGAGAAAGCACTACATTTTCCCCCTCACCATGCATAGCTCCCTGCATTTTTCTCTGGAGTTACATTTTTCTGAACACTACACACACCAAGGAGATGGGGAGTGCAATCCTGGCCAGCACAGTTAGGCCAGCAAAGTTTGGCTGGCACAAGGGCCACTGTGAAGCATGTTTGGACCACTCTCGGAGTCAGAGAGGCCAGCGCACAGACATGCGCCATCCTCCCTGAGAATGGTCCAAATGCACTTTATGGTGGCCCTTGTGCTGGCCAACTTTTGCTGTCCTAACTGTGCCGGCCTAAATCCAGATTAGGATTGCATTCTGGGTCTCACTCCCAGGAGATCAAGGAGTAGTTGAGATCTGTGTGTGCAATTCATTTGAGTCTCCGTAACACATATGAACTTTCCTTATTCAAGACCAGTAAGTAGCCTAGCCAGAGTGGGAAGTGGCTCAATGCACCATATAGGCAGCCCCTCCCACTCACCTTCAGAGCCATCCTGGAGACACCTGAGAATTCCCATCTCTGCCCGCAATGGCTCCAATGGCGAGAGGATCATTGAAATGATGCATTGTGGCACCTGCAGTACTTAACTGCATGGCCCCTCTTTAGCTAAGCTGCTGTCCAAGACCATTGTGTTTGAGACAGATCAATATTGTCTACCTGCGAGATTAGTGATGGTCTGTTCACACAGGCAAACCATCATTTCATATTGCTTTCATCACGCATGGACTGTGTGCACCTGAGCCAGCTCGAAGCCTAATTGGTTATCAAATTGCACTCACAGCCATTTTGCAGCAAATATAACTCTGGTCTTATATTATTGTAGAATGATTTCTGCAATGAGTAAAAAAAAAAAAAATAAGGGTTGCTCTAATCAACAGAAAACTATGCTATTCCACAGGCATGATATGTGGGGGAAAGGGGTGGAAGAACTGTGTTTTCCCAGTGGAAGGAAAATGTGTTTTTGCTGCAACATTAGTGATTCCTTGAGACAATGGCTATGTTAACAGTAAGGAACCATTATTAGTAAGCAACTATGTTGACAGCACCAGGAACCATGAAATAACATTTATTATGACAAACACAAAATTGTGGTTGCCATACAACAATCACTCCTATATTTAGAAAGGTTCCAATGAGCATGCTTTATCTATGCCTTGTCTCCTTTCATTAGTCTTACAGTCCAATACAATGCATGTCTACTCAGAAATACTGTAAGTACCATTATAGTCAATGGGGCCTACTCCCATTTGTGGATAGGATTGCTGCCTTAAAAAGGTTGCTGGTTCCTTTGTATCTGGACCGTCTGTAACACACTTGGGCCCTTCAACCAAAAGGTACCAGCAACAGGAGAAGACTGTTTTCCCATCTCCTAAAAGATACCAGCCCCAGCTTTCCTCCGGCCATGTTGTCCACCCAGCAAACCACCAAGCTCTACAGGAATCATCCAGGTCAGACAGAATTACTCAGGAGGAGGATACCAGCAAAGAAGGAATGGAGCAACCAAATTCTCCACTCAATTCCTCAGGCTCTCTGCAGATGAAATTCCCTTGTGGTCAAATAACCACCCACATGAAATACAGAGAGCATTATTTCAAGGCAGGTATTATTAGTAAGACAAGGGATCGCTTCCTCCCAAACCGGGCCATCACTGGAAGAAATCCAGAAAACAAATAGGCATAGTTGAAGGCAACGAGAAAATTAAGTTAACCACCTATTTTATAAACAAGGGCACAAGCCTAACCTGGAGTTAGGCTGGCACACAGGGCTGGCCTTAAGCCAATGTGACCAATGTCATCACATTGGGCCCCACACATTTGGGGGCCCCGAACCAATGCTGCAAGCCTATTGCCTGCTGCTGCAGCTGGGATCTCAATGAACTGTAAGTTAGTGGGGTAAGCAGAGAACTTTCTGGGAATTTTCTGGAAGGGAGCTCCAAATGCTAGAATCACTAGTTGGCACGATACCAGTGGTGTCATCCTGGTGGAATGGCCTGGTACGCCGTTCCGCCAGATCTGCGGACAGGCCCAGGCCGCGCTGCCTCTCCCAAGGACAGGCGAGCTGCTCCTGGGCCCGCCCGCCCTCCCTCGTGTCCCGAATCACTCTGAAATGGAGCGATTCGAGGCACAGTGAGGCGCAGTGAGGAGTGGCTGCCCTCCGCCATAGGGGCGGAGGGCTGCCAATCATCCGGGCGTTCCGGTTCCTGGCGTGCCCGGATGACGTCTCTGCACAATAACTATCTATTATATAAACTCTCTGAGTCAGGGAAGATGGCACTCGTCTGTTTGCTGGCCTCTCTGAGAGTGGTCCAGAGCTAATCAGAATGAATGCTCCCCAGTTGCCTTTATTGCTGTTCTAACTGCTGTTTTTATCTGCTGTAGCTAATTTTAGTTGTACTGTATATGCCTTTTCATGCTTGTCTTGTATTATTTTATGCTGCTTTGCATTCCAAACAAATAGAAAAGCAGCCTAAAAATATCTTAGGATATACCATTCTAAACAAATCAATGCTTCAAAAATCCCTACGTAGAAAAAAAGACGTATGTTTTCTTCTAATGCCATAACACTCAATTTTTGCAATAATTAATAACCCCCCCCCCACAAAAGGGAAAATTTGACTTGAGCATTTCCGAACATCCGTTTTGCTACATGCGGCAATGAACAATTAAGGCAAGGTCTCTGAACATGTTATGCCATTACCTTGCTACATGATCAGCCACTTGCAAACAATAAAAATAAAAATGAGTGGATGAGTAATCAAAGCAAACACAGTACCTATCATGGAGCTACCTCTTGTCCTTGGAATCACATGGCAAAAGCCTGGGATTGGATACCATCTAGATAGAGATACTGACCATTAATTTTAAGGACATTTTTAAATACATCTTTGAGCTTCTCTCACACTATCTTTTGTCTTTTTAATTGTTAGAGCGCAATCCAAACTGGAGTTAGGCCAGCAATGTTTGGCCAGCACAAGGGACACCAAGGGATGTTCTTTTCCCTCTCTCAAAACACCAGAACCAGGGGGCATCCGCTAAAACTGAGGGTTGGGAGAGTTAAAACAGATAAAAGGAAGTACTTTTTTACCCAGCGGGTAGTTAATCTGTGGAACTCTTTGCCACAAGAGGTGGTGATGGCATCTGGTCTTGATGCCTTTAAGAGGAGATTGGACGGATTTCTGGAGGAAAGGTCCATCGTGGGCTATAGGCAAGGATGGATTGTGCAACCTCCTTACAAAGGTGGAGGGCTATTGTTACCGGGTGCAAGGGAGTGGCAACAGGATGCAAGCATCTTGTTGTCTCATGCCTCCCTGGGGCACCTGGTGGGCCGCTGTGAGATACAGGAAGCTGGACTAGATGGGCCTTTGGCCTGATCCAGCAGGGCTCTTCTTATGTTCTTATGTTTTTATGTACTTATGGAGTTAGAGAGGCCAGCACACATGCTGCCATAGGTGCATATGCAGTACATATGCAGTCATAGGTACTATTACATCAAGACTGCCATTTTGCAGTATTTTATCAATGCGCCAACGCCCATTCAAAACACATGTGGGGAAAAGTGTGAAAATGCAAGGCTAGAACTGAAAGTTGAGGCAATCAGCACGTATTTTGATAAAAAGTAATTATTTTATCAAAATGAAATTCAGAAGGAATGGAACACAGGACAGAATCTATCACAGTCCAATCCCATGTCAGAAGAACGTCTTCCTGAGTTCAATGGGACTTACTCCCAGGTAAATTGTGCATAGGATTGCAGCCTCAGAACACCAATAGAGCGGTGCTGTTCAAACTGGTGGGTCACACAGTCTACAGAGCACTGTCCTGTTCCCCTTTAGGGGGTGGGGAGGGGAGAAGGCAGCAAGGCAATCCCCAGGAAGTCAGTGCCTTCTCCTCTCCCCATCCCTTAAAGGGGAATGGGGCAGTGCTCTGTAGGCTGGTGGGTTGCTTGCGACCCACCACTTTGAAGAGCACTGCTTTACTTGGTCACTGCAAGACTCTTTTTGAGATGGCGAGGCAGTCATCCCTACCAAACGGGCACACCAATAGCATTTCTTGTGTGGTGTCCTGTCTGCCACATGCAATGACTGTATGCCATGTCACTCTGCTCCCCAGACTGTCCTAGGAAACGAGCTGTGCATTGTGTCAAGGTTGCCTGTCCTCTCCTGGAATTCTCAATCTAAATGTTAATAAGGTTCTGTGACCTGGCCGAGATGTAGTTACTCATCTCGGATGCCAACGATCCTTCACAAAGGCCTCTAGCTCTAACTGGCCTAAAGCTGTGAAGGTACAGAGGTCTGCTCTGATTACCAGTCTGGGATGGTGCAAGACATCACCTATTTAGATTTTACTTGACACTTGAACGTCTTGAAACAGCCTGGCCAACGAATTTTAAAAACTGTAACTCTGCAGGATTGGCAATCAGTGGGGAGGGGGTGAAGAAGGCACTGGGTGACCCCCCTCAAGGGTGGTGATTATGTCACTAGTGGTAAACCATTTGGAAAAAATTTTGAAAAAATTTTGGAAAAATATTTACTTAAGAGATGCACGGGGCAGGGGCTTACAATTATTGGAGGGGGGAAAGACAGTACCTAAAAATAATAAAAAATAAAGTAAGCAATAAAAATAAAATATAGACAAAAACAGGGTAAAAAATCATTGGAGGAGGGCAAACTATTTACAATGCAGGTTGTGCTGCAGAAGTACCAGATCTATGTATAATGCCATATATAATCAATACAATCATGGTATATATCATTGGAAAGGCAATCTCGTGCAGAAACAGATCATGTTGAATTCTGAGAGCCAATGAGGTGTTGTTATGACACAGCAGGGAACCAATATGGTGTTCACATGAGTCTGCTCTCATTTCTATGCATCAGAGCTAATACTGGAACTCCCATTAATCTGTGTGACAGCACAATCCTAAACTGGAGTTAGGCCGGCATAAAGTAAGGCAGCAAACCCTGGCCAGCACAAGGGCCACCCAAAAGCATGTTTGGACCGCTCTCAGAGTCAGGGAGGATGGCTCATGCCTGTGTGCTGGCCTCTCTGACCCCAAGAGTGGTCCAAACATACTTTATGGTGTCCCTTGTGCTGGCCAAACTTTGCTGGCTTAGTTTATGCTGGCCTAACTCAGTTTAGGATTGCGCCCTGAGTGTCGTCATGTTGGCCACTGGTTTTTTGGTTGGCTACTGATTTGTTGGGTGACTTGTACTGTTACTGTTATATATTAAAACAGTGCTTCCCAAACCCCTGCAAGTGCACATGGGTTCGCGACGTCCCACACACATGGGAGTATGTCTCAGTTACCTTTGAGTAGATGCGCATAGGACTGTGCACTAAAAGCAATGAAAAGCAAGAGAGGAAGCATTGGCACCTGGCTCTTGTTCGGTTGGGGCTGGAGAAGCTCAGCCATGGCACATGAAGGACGACAAAGAAAGGAGCATCAGGAACAACCTCTTATTACAGAGAGAATACCTGATCTCGACATAAGCCGAAGCAGGGTGAGGCAGACCACAAAGTTCACCGAGGCCAGCCTGCTGCTCCTGACAGTGGCCAACGCGAAGCCCCACAAAGCCCACAAGCTGGGCAGCAAGGCTGGGACTCTCTCCCACTGTCTCTGAAGTGGGACGGTCACCTACGGCCTTGATGAGAAGGAGGCACCCTCCCTGGATGTGTCAAAATCCACTTCAAAGTCAACCTGGCTGTTGGCCCATCTAGGAAAGCGGTCAGGTAAAGACCAGGGTCCTGATGATGTTGTTTTTTCTGATTGGCTTTGCTGCTATCTTGGCTGATCCTCCTGCAGTCCCCTTCTTTTCCCAGGCCTGGGGGTTGTTGCACAGACCGCCTGACAACCCTCAGATCTAGTATGAGTCCTGCTATGTGCCTGCATGAGCATGGAATATTTGCAGAACCAGGGGGCATCTGCTAAAACTGAGGGTTGGGAGAGTTAAAACAGATAAAAGGAATTACTTTTTTACCCAGCGGGTAGTTAATCTGTGGAACTCTTTGCCACAGGAGGTGGTGATGGCATCTGGTCTGGATGCCTTTAAGAGGGGATTGGACGGATTTCTGGAGGAAAGGTCCATCGTGGGCTATAGGCAATGATGGATTGTGCAACCTCCTTACAAAGGTGGAGGGCTACTGTTACTGATTGCAAGGGAGTGGCAACAGGATGCAAGCATCTTGTTGTCTCATGCCTCCCTGGGGCACCTGGCACGCCGCTGTGAGATGCAGGAAGCTGGACTAGATGGGCCTTTGGCCTGATCCAGCAGGGCTCTTCTTATGTTCTTATGTTCTTATGTCTCCAGACTGGGGGCACAATCCTAACCTGCAGTAAGGCTGGCACAGTTAGGCCAGCACAGTTTGGCTGGCACAAGGGCTGCCGTAAAGCACATTTGGACCACTCTCGGAGTCAGGGAGGATGGCGCACGTCTGTCTGCTGGCCTCTCTGGCTCAGAGCGCAATCCTATAATGCAGGAGGGCAGGAGGTTTAGTTGAGAGGGTTAAAGCCTCCGTTTGCCTGAAGATAAGATCCAAAAGTCGCCAGTTTGTGAACACTGGAAGTCTCCGTGAGTGGCAGACCTTGAGAAGTGCGGCTGATAAGAGCTGCCTCCAGCTGCCCGTGAGAGAGGAGTCGTGCTGGGCCTGCAGTTTCTTTGGTGGGAGCAGAGAAGCCGTCTATCAGTCAGCGGGAAGGCAAGCGTATGGCCAGAAAGAAGGACTAAACCACGAAAGTTCCATCTGTATGTTGTTCGTAGTTCTTGAAAGATAGAACTTCTCTGTAGTTTCTAAAAAACCCTTGTGGGTTTAGAGAGATAAGCCCATGTAAACCCCCTTGAATTAAAGCCAGAGGAGCAATCTAATGGCCAAAGAAAGGCGGTATATAAATACTTGCAATACACTGTATTTTGTTGTGTCTTGTGTTGTAATGCCTCCTTGGGCATCATCATCATCATCATCATCATCATCATCATCATCATCATCATCATCATCATCATCAT
>JAJKFI010000036.1:6505163-6520103 GCA_029204185.1 Lerista edwardsae | reverse complement strand
CCTTCCTTCCTTCCTTCCTTCCTTCCTTCCTTCCTTCCTTCCTTCCTTCCTTCCTTCCTTCTGTTGTGTTTGTTCGTTCATTCAGATCATGGCACGCAAAAGGTTAAAGAGCACTGATTTATAAAATCCATAAAAAAACCTCTGGGGAATCCAAGGCTGCTTGCAAGGTGAAGGAAAGTGTCCTGGCCTTCCCTTATTGTTTAACTTTCTCAAAGCGTGGGCATCTAGTGGTGCCAAGCTATATCAGTCCTAGGATTGCAACATTATGTTTGAGGCATTCCAATGGGTCCCCGGCGGTCATTCCTGAAAACTGTGTGATTCTGGGAGGTGGAGAGTTGAAAAGAGTTTATTGTGTATGCCGGTGTTATATAACTGAGGGCGCAATCCTAACCACATTTCCAGCACTGGTGTAAGGGTTCGCTTCCACCAAATAAATTCCCTTACCTTGAAGGGGGCCTCCATGACCGCCCCCAACTGCAGGATGCAGCACATGCCCCATTGGCACAGCTATGTCAGTGCTAGAAAGCTGTTTAGGATTGCACCCTAAATTCTGGAAATGCCAATACAGTGTGCAAGCATTCAGTGATGTCATTGCATTTCCACCGAACTTCTGGGTTGCCGAGCACCCGGAAGCATCCCATACAGAGCTGGGCTTGGAGGGCAAAGGCTCCCATGCAGTTTGCCACATGCAGAGGCAGATCTAAGGGAGGGCAAAGCTCTAAGTGTTGCAAGAAGCCTAACCCTGTCATGTAAATCCCTCCTCTCCCTTGCTGCTGTAGCCAGTAAGCAACGCCAAGATGTTGCTTTTCCCTGTGAGGATTGGCTAGAACAGTGCAGGAGAGGAATGATTTCCACTGCAGGTAAGGCTTCTTGCAAAACTTAGAGATTTGCCCCCCCCCTTAGATCTGCCTCTGGCCACATGCCAGATGGAAATGACAGAGCCATCCACCTGGGCTGATGGAGTCCCTGTGCCATGCAATCTTAACTGTTTCTAGTGGAGTTCATAAATCAGTTCCTAGTCCATTATCAGGGGTTCAATAATCAAGTGTGGATACGTGCATGTGTGAACTGGCCCTAAGCTTCAGGAGTTGTAGGGCAACATAACTGGGAGCAAGAAGAAAATTCAATCAGCCATTGTTTGGTATGGCTAATTCCTCCTACCGTATTACTAATACAGACATACCCCGGTATCTGCTGGCATTTCGTTCTGCCCCCCCCAGTGGATACTTGAAACTGTGGATACTGGGGACACCTTTGTGAAGACAGGGGAACATCAGTGGTTTTGCTGCAACAAGGTAAGAAAAAGAGATTTGTTTAATGTTCCCCGATCTTTTAAGGGACATGGTGGCACTGTGGGTTAAACTGCTGAGCTGAGTTTGTTGACCGGAAGGTTGGCAGTTTGAGACCACGCGATGGAGTGAGCTCCCGTTGCTTCTCCCAGCTCCTGCCAACCTAGCAGTTCAAAAGCACCTAAAAATACAAGTAGATAAATAGGGACCACTTCGTTGGGAAGGTAATGGCGTTCCATGCGCTACGGCGTATAGTCCTGCTGGCCACATGACCACGGAAGCTTGTCCTCGGACAAACACCAGCTCTTCTGCTTAGAAATGGAGATGAGCACTGCCCCCTACGGGATGTGGTGGTGCAGCGAGTTAATCCGCTGTTGCTGGGCTTTCAACCATAAGGTTGGGAGTTCGAGACTGTGTGACGGAGTGAGCTCCCGTTGCGTGTCCCAGCTCCTGCCAACCTAGCAGTTCGAAAGCACCTAAAAGGCAAGTAGATAAATAGGGACCACTTCGGTGGGAAGGTAACGGCGTTCCGTGCGCTATGGTGTAGAGTCACGCTGGCCACATGATCGGACAAAAACGCCGGCTCTACAGGCTTTGAAACGGAGATGAGCACCGCCCCCTACAGTCGGTCATGACTAGACCATTCGGCCATGGGGAAACCTTTACCTTTATCTTTTAATAAGCCTCCCAGTATCCATGGTATTCGTGGATCACAGAAACGGTGGATACCGAATCAGTGGATACCAGGGCACGTCTGTACCACAATAAGAAACCAGCATTCCTGTTGTTTGCATGACTGCGCAATTACACATCTCTCCCCAACTCCAGGATTTCCCAAAAATAATTGACAGAAGTTCCGCAAGTGCACCGCAAGAAGAAGTTCTGCAAGAAGTTCCGCAAGTGCACCAGCAGGTTCCTTTAGCACCCTAGGATGAGGTTCGCCTGGTCCAAACCACCTGAATTCATTTGGAGGCAACTTGTAAACATGTCCACTCAGGAGTAAGTTCCATTATAGTCAATGGGGCTTACTCCTAGGTAAGTGTGGATAGGATTGCTGCCTTCTGGCCAATTCCGAAGCCCGCCCACATACCCCCCTACCCTGCCCACAATCTCCCTCCCGCTGCCAATCGCTCTGCCGCTTTGGCACAGAACCTCCCTTGCACCAGCCGGCTTTGGCCGACGTGAGAGAGGCTCTGCAGGGGTGTAGCGGGACCGGCACTGTCTGCAGTGCTGGTCCCGTTGCTTGAGCGCCTATCATTTCTCCAAGCTTCTTTGAATCAGCCTTCCTGAAATCCAAAGTACAGGTCAATGGCCTCACAAGAGTTTGCTTCCCCCAATGCGGGAGGTCAGAGTGTCACCCGCATGACGGGCCTCTTTCCATACCAGATCATACAGAATAGCAATAGCATGTTGTTGTTCAGTCACTAAGTCATGTCCAACTCTTCGTGACCCCCTGGACCACAGCACGCCAGGCCTCCCTGTCCTCCACTAGCTTCCAGAGTTCACCCAATTTCATGTTCATTGCTTCGGTGACACTATCTAACCATCTCATCCTCTGCCGCCCCCTTCTCCTTTTGCCTTCCATCTTTCCCAGCATGAGGGTCTTTTCTCAAGAGTCCTCTCTTCTCATGAGGTGGCCAAAGCACTTGAGCTTCAGCTTCAGGATTTGTCCTTCCAGGGAGCAATCAGGCTTGACTTCCTGGAGGATGGACCGATTGGATCTCCTTGCAGTCCAGGGGACTCGCAAGAGTCTTCTCCAACACCATAATTCGAAAGCATCTATTCTTCGGCGCTCTGCCTTTCTTATGGTCTTGATTCCAGCTTGTGAATCATCCAGCCCTGCCTTCCTCATGATGTACTCTGCATATAAGTTAAATAAGCAGGGTGACAGTATACAGCCTTGTCGTACTCCTTTCCCAATTTGAAACCAGTCGGTTGTTCCATGTCCAGTTCTAACTGTAGCTTCCTGACCCCCATACAGGTTTCTCAGAAGGCAGATAAGGTGGTCTGGTACTCCCATGTCTTCAAGAACTTGCCACAGTTTGTTGTGATCCACACAATCAAAGGCTTTAGCATAGTCAATGAAGCAGAGGTAGATGTTTTTCTGGAACTCTCTTGCTTTCTCCATGATCCAGCGAATGTTGGCAATTTGATCTCTAGTTCCTCTGCCTCTTCGGAAACCAGCTTGTACATCTGGTAGTTCTTGATTCACATACTGCTGAAGCCTAGCTTGTAGGATTTTGAGCATCACCTTGCTAGCATGTGCAATGGTGCGGTAGTTTGAACAATCTTTGGCATTGCCCTTCTTTGGGATTGGAATGTAAACTGATATTTTCCAGTCTTGTGGCCACTGCTGGGTTTTCAAAATTTGCTGGCATATGGAGTGCAGCACTTTGACAGCATCATCTTTTAAGATTTTGAGTAATTCTGCTGGAATGCTGTCACCTCCACTAGCATATGTACAACCTAAATGCAGTGGCATCACTAGGGATTATTTATTTATTTTGATATATAACAATAAAGGTAGCTCAACAAATCAGTAACAGTAAAAAGAACCAGTGGCCAATCCAGTGACTCTCAGAGCTCAATCCTAACCTGGAGTTAGGCCGGCACAGTTAGGCCAGCTAAATTTGACTGGCACAAGGGACAGCATAAAGTGTATTTGGGCCACTCTTGGAGTCAGAGAGGCCAGCACACAGACATGCGCCATCCTCCCTGACTCCGAGACTGGTCCAAACACGCTTTACGGTGGCCCATGTGCTGGCGAAACTTGGCTGGCCTAACTGTGCCAGCCTAACTCCTGATTAGGATTGCACTCTTGTTGCCGAAAATCGGCCCAAAATGGTTTTCATCGGGGGGGGGGGAAGCATTTAAAAAGGCAAACAACCGAATGAGAGAGTATGAGGATCATCTTTTTTACACCTGCACAGGCAGGCCAATCTCCCTGCCCCACTCGGCAGGCAGAGAAAAAGAGCAAGAGCATACAATTCCAAATCATTTTTGTATCCCTCTCTCCCCCCCCCCAGCTGCTGCTCAGTGGAAAATTACTACACAGGGGCTGGGACATGAGAAGCTCTGCGTCAATTGGGCCTTGAGAATACGCTGTGACCATTTTGATGAGGGAGGAGGCTCTGCTGGCTTGAACCAGTTCCCTGTCTATTGTGAGGGCTAGCAGCACTGGATAGAGAAGGTTACAGGTGGGGGCAAGTGAGTGAAAACAATGAGAGAAAGTGAGTGAAAACAAGTGAGTGAAACAAAGAGAGAAACAGTTACATACTTCAGCAGCTTTAGACAAGTGACTAAGGAAAAGACTCAAGATGGCTGCACTTTGGTTCGATGGCAACACTCTCACACAACGAAAGAAGAGTTCTAGCATTAGTTCTGATACATGGAAATGAGAGCTGACTTATATACTAACATTTGTTCCTTGCTGTGTCATGACAACACCTCACTGGGTCTGAGAATAATCAGTGTCATTGGTCAGTTTTGACTTAAGGATATCCACTTTCTGTTAAAGAAAGCTGTTTTTTTTAATGCAACTTTTGATAGCATACAAAGATTTCAGCGTGGTTCGTTTCATTGCTTTCTGCTATAAATTCTGCATTTAAAGATATATAACATGATGTATTATTTGGAAACATAATACGAAGAGTTTATATTGTTTGGCTGGAGTGGTGTGCCCCCCCTCCCCAGTGCCTGTCACATGGTGTGGCTCGCACCCTCCTGAACCTCCTTAGCAAAGTACAGCTTCCATTTGTTTTCCATATTCCTCTCATAACTCCTAACCCAGAGTTAGGCCGGCACAGTTAGGCCAGCCAAGATTGGCACAAGGACCAACATAAAGCACTTTTGGACCACTCTCGGAGTCAGGGAGGATGGCGCACGTCTGTGTGCTGGCCTCTCTGACTCCAAGAGTGGTCCAAACACTTTACAGTGGCCCTTGTGCCAACCAAACTTTGCTGGCCTTCTCCGGGATCCTTTGCCTTTCCATGTTGAAAGGAATCATGGGAATTCTTGGCCCACAGTTAAAAATATTCAGATTGGCTGTAAAATCCTGTACTGGAATCCAGGAAAAGCTACTGCCAACTACCCTAGGCAAGCGTTTTTGGGGGGAAAATGGCCATTAGTTTGATTGGATATCATATAACAGGCAACTTTTTATGTCCTCCTACAATGAAAATTCTGCAAGCTCTCCAGATAATACATTCTGGAAATTAATTAAGGCATGCAAAAGAGAAAATTGCAGATATCAACAGGAGAATATGAACCTAAAGACCTGCCAAAAAAGCTATAACTGTGGATATTATTAATCTCAAAGAATAAAAGCTTTGCTTCTTTTTTGCATTGCTAACCATTTATCTTTGGCTGGTTTTCATGATAATTGTGGGGCAGAAAGAAGTCTGAAATAAAATGTTGTTACTGAGCTGGTTACAGAGGACCCGGGGACAAATTATAGGTGGAAGTAACCCCTGTGGCCCAATCCTATTGGGCAGTTATAATGGCAGATATTGTAAGTGCCACCTTGGCACCATAAGTGTGGCACCACCGTTTTGTACTTGGAGCTTCTAGATCAAACAAAGCAAAGGTGGACCCAGCCCTTGCTGGAGCAGGTACGATGCCAGCAGGAGGTGGATCACAGGCAGTTTGGGGGAGGTTAAGGACAAAGAGCAGATGAGGACAGGGGAAAGGAGGGGACGGAAGGGGTGGAGCCCAGTAGCAGCATTATATGCCAGAATGCTATCTCCATTTTTCCAGCCTGACATGCCCCGTGACTCTCTTTGGATTTACACCAGCAAAATAATAATAAATAATAATAATACATGTATTTATATACCGCCTTTCTTAAGATCACTAGATTTCTCTAATGATTAAACTCAAGGCGGTTTACATAGGCAGACTTTCTCACAAACCCGAAGGTTTTTACAATTTTACAGAATGTTCTGTCTTCCAAGAACAACACTCCTACAGATCTTTCTTTCTGGATTTAGCCTTCTTTCTTTAGCCACCCGTCTGTCGTCTGCTGGCTGATGAGGCTTCCCTGCTGCCACCAGAGATGCAGCTGATTTCAGCACACTCCTCCTCCCACGAAGCAGCTGAAACTCAGCTTGTAATCAGCCGCAGTTTCCAAGGTCTGCTGCTCGCAGAGACTTCCGGCAGTCCCGACCTCACGACCTTGAGATCTTCAGGTGTTATCTTTGGGCAAACGGAGGTATTAACCCTCTCGGCTAAATCTTCTGCCCTAGCTTAGGTCCAAGGAGCTAGCTTAGGTCCAAGGAGGACCACTGACCGGCAGGTGGTCTATGGAGGTAAGTAAAAAATATGGTTACTTACCTCTCCGGAGCCATTTACTCCCCAACACTGCATGCAGTGCCTAAACTGGCCGCACAGCTGCATCATGTAAAATTGTTTGAGGTCCTAAATATTGTCTCTCAAAAGAAGCAGCTACAGGTGGTTCCAAATCTGCCTGATTTGGATTGGGGTCTTGGTATACAATGGCGGTAGTTCCCTAACTACAAACACATACTTCCTAGTTGCCACAGGCAAAATTTACAATCACACTATTTGTGCCCAGAGTTTATTCACTTCACAACAAATAGCAGCTTTAGAGGCAATTCAGATTGGGGCTGTGGGAAAGGAAAAGGGCTAGACCTCTCTTCTTTGCAATGGGTTGCAATGGGTTGACAACCAAATTTCTCCCTCACACTCTGCCCACAGCTGCTTCTTGAGAAAGAAAACATAGAACACTCTCATCATATTTGTTGCCTCACTGCCAATTCATTCTATCATCTAGTAACATCCTTCTAAGATGTGCCGTTGAAAATTTCAGTTCTAATCCTGTAATAGGTACATCAGGGCAGTGGCATAGCTAGAGGGGTGTCAAACCACTACGCATTCACATCACAACACACCATAAGAACCTAAGAACATAAGAAGAGCCCTGTTGGATCAGGCCAAAGGCCAATCAAGTGCATCTTCCTGTATCTCACAGCGGCCCACCAGGTGCCCCAGGGAGACACGAGACAACAAGATGCTTGCATCCTGTTGCCACTCCCTTGCACCCGGTACACAACCCCTCCCCTCATTGTTACGCAGCCCCTCCCCCTCACTGTTGCAGCCTTACCCGGCAGCCAGAGTAATGTAGAGCCATCTAGGCACGTTGCCGCACTGCAAATACTTAGTGTTTTGACCCTCTTCTAACTATGCCACTGCAGAGAGGGAAAATTGCATGACTAGAAAGACAAGACTACACTTAAAGGCTTTTAATTAAATTTTTGAAACTAGGAAGTTTTGATGGAAATTTTGCAATACTAATTGTGCAGAATGCCTCAAATGAAAACATGCAAGAGAATAAATGCATAATCCTAACCTGGAATTAGGCTGACACAGTTAGGTCAGCCAGGTTTGGCCAGCACGAAGGCCACCATAAAGTGTGTTTGGACCACTTTTGGGAGGATGGTGCACATCTGTGCGCTGGCCTCTCTGACTCCGAGAGTGGTCCAAACATGCTTTATGGTGTCCCGTGTGCCAACCAAACTTTGCTGGCCTAATTGTGCCGGCCTAAATCCAGGTTAGGATTGTGCCCTGAATTAGATAGGAAAGGGAAAGTTCATTACAAACCGGACTGCTGAAAGCTGACCTTGGGCCCAGGATAAGATGCCTGATTGGGCTCCTCCCATCCTCAGTTTTCCTACAAACCTGATGTTACTGCATTCTTAAAACAAATGTTTAATTGACAATTTTAAGTTACCATGAGCAAGATTGAAACCCAATGAAAACATATGTCTGAGTGGGCTCACTTCCTTACTTTGAGTAGAGCTGCTGCGTTTCTTTACTTCAACCTAGCAAAGTCCTCCTCATTTGCTGTTTCTTCTTTTAATAATGCACAAGCCTCCAAGGACTGGCTTTCACAATCTCCCTCACGGCTATGGAGTGATTATGAAACAAAACCCTAGTGAAACAAACTTGCCTGGCCTTTTTTATGTTCTGTTTTTTTTTTCCCCTTTTCTCTTCTGTACTCCAGACTTATATTTGTACTCCATACTACTAATTTCCCCTACCAGAAATGTACACAGACTTGATCCAATGTCATGTGTTATAGGCAGTGATGGGATTAACAAACGACCTGGGGGAACGCTGGGCGGGACGTACACGGAACTCCCGCGCGATTGGCTGACTGCCAGTTCCGCCCCGCCACCTTCCCCGCTGCCGTGCGGGCCGCCCAGGCCTCGGAGGGGGTGCCTGCTCGCCTGGGGGCCCCCCGGGGGCCCGGGCACGCAGCGGTGGGGCGTGCCAACCGGGGGCAGCGGGCCCAGCCCCGCGTGGCCGGCGGGGACGGCGGCAGGGTGGAACAGACGGGCTGCCAATCGCGCAGGCTGCCAATCACGGGCTTCCAATTACGAGTATGTCCCACCCAGCTTTCCCCAAGGTCGTTTGTTAATCCCATCACGTGTTGTAGGACTCCCCTAAACGAGAAGAAGAGGTCGAGCTGACTGTTGGGGCCTGGGAATTCAGGGGCACCTGTTACTGGGGCCTTTTGTTCTGGTCTGAAGGTGTACGTTTCTCTTTCTCATGTCTGAATTGTCTGAAACACATTGGTGTCTGAAACACATTGGTGCTTATGGAGAAGGCTGCATTTCCACTACAGCTTCAATCCACTTTCAATACTCTTTTGTTCCCCCACTGCAGTTTGTTAAGGATTCTGAGAGCGCAATCCTAACCTGGAGTTAGGCTGGCACAGTTAGGCCAGCAAAGTTTGGCCAGCACAAGGGATACTGTAACACCATAATATTTGAACCACTCTTGGTGTCAGAGAGGCCAGCTCACAGATATGTGACATCTTCCTGGACTCTGACTAGTGGCCCAAATGTGCTTTACGATGGCCATGATGCTGGCCAAACTTTGCTGGCCTAATTGTTCTGGCCTGACTCCAGGTTAGGACTGTGCTTGAGAGCTGTCAGCGCTCCCCTTAACAAACTACAGTCCCCAGAATGCATTGGGGGAATGGAAGTGCTTTGAAAGTGGGTTAAATCCAAGGGGCTTTTATACACTGGAGAAGGCATGATGTCATTTTCTTGAAGCCGTGGGTCACACAATATGGCTGACTCAGATCATCGCCGCGAAGGAGGAGGATTGCCGCGAATTCAGGAATTAAAAGCTCCCTGCACACGTGTAAAAGTTAATCTCAACGTCTTTAAGCATGCCTACGTGTTCTGCATACGGGGGTGCGAATCACTGAATGAAAAATGAGATTTGATTGTCATGGAAAGATTCATGTATTCACATTACATCGGTTCAGTAAAACTACCGTTAAGTGAGTGCATTATTTTTGAAGCTGTGTAATTTCTTGTTCCTAGCAGTCTTATTCACCATTTTCTGACACCCACTGTTAATGGTCTAGATTAGAAGGAAAAAAATATATATTTCCCCCCTCCTTTTTTCCCCCTTCCCGTTTATGAAGAGATTTTAATGTAATTTTCCTACTGTAATTTTTTTAATACTTATGAAATTCTGAACATTAACAGAAATTTTTTTTATGGGGCATGGCCGTTTTATTTCTGCTTGTGTAGATTTCAAAAAATAAGTCTGTCAAAACAGTGCAATCCAAGTTAAAATAGACAGCAAGTAGCATTTCGTCAGGTATGTTTAGTAATATAATTATGCGGAATTAAACCTTGTAATTGCATATTAAATCATAATAAGGTTACCAATAATGTTTCTACACGATCACACATTTTTATTTTGGTAAGTTTTTACTTCAGGAGTAAACTATTCAGTCCTAAACAGTACGCGCAAAGCAATCTGAAATACTTGGAATCAGCATTGTTTTGAGTTCAAAAACATGGCCGCTAAGCCCGCCCCCTGGCTTCAATTCGGCAACATTAATTCTTAAGGCAGGGCCATGGGTTGGTTAAATCCATAGTGAAAAGGTAGCCTTGGAGAGGCTGTGATTGAGGTATCCACATTTATTTTACAGTAAATTTGTTTTGTGCTACATAGTTTGTTTTGTCATGACCTGCCCCCCCCCAGGAAGTCTGGAACCAGGGGAATTTGCCCCCCTGCTCTGTCTGTGCGCCCGCCCCCCCCCTGACTGAAAACTTGTAGAACTGACTAGCATCCTATGATTGATTGCTGTGTGCCTTGGAAGTACAGATGCTTAAGAGCATTCTTTTGCCATCTGAATTATGGCATTGCGGGGAAACATTCTTTGATGCTTTTCTAAATTATTACTTATTTGTCAAGCTGTAGCAAATATACATATAAATTGGCTAAGCAGGCAGATGGGGCTGTTTGTTTAAGGGTTTGTTTTCCCTGGTGGTTTTTAACTGCTTTGGAGTTGACAATGCGAAAGTACCAGTTGCCACTGCAAAATTATATTGTTCTTCCCACCCGTGCAAGTTTGCAGACAAAGCTTTTGACAGCAGTTTGCATCACTAATATCTTAGCATCCTAATCCTACATTATCATGTAGGAGTCACTGTCACTGCAATCAACGGGACACCCTGGCATAATAATAACCAGGTCCAGACCACAGTTCTGTCTACATTTGTGTCTACATGTGTCAGGTGACTCTGGCACTTATGAGGGTCTCCCATTAATTAGCGAATGGACACCAAACAGCAGTCTTCATGTCAGGGAGTTGGGAAGCCTTGGTGGGTTGACTTGGCAGGGTTCTGAGCAAAAGTATTTGGGCAGGAGGTTTAGTTAAGAGGGTTAAAGCCTCCATTTGCCTGAAGATAAGATCCGAAGGTCACCAGTTCGAGAACACCAGAAGTCTCCGTGAGCGGCAGACCTTGAGAAGTGCAACTGATAAGAGCTGCCTCCAGCTGCCTGTGAGAGAGGAGTTGTGCTGGGCCTGCTGTTTCTTTGGTGGGAGCAGAGAAGCCGTCTATCAGCCAGCAGGAAGGCAAGCGTATGGCCAGAAAGAAGGACTAAACCACGAAAGTTCCATCTGTATGTTGTTGTAGTTCTTGAAAGACAGAATAATAATAATAATAATAATAACATAATAATAACAATAACAATACATTTATTTATATACCACCTTTCTTAAGATCACTAGATTTCTCTAATGATTGAACTCAAAGCGGTTTACATAGGCAGACTTTCTCACAAACCCGAAGGTTTTTACAATTTACAGAATGTTCTGTCTTCCAAGAACAACACTCCTACAGATCTTTCTTTCTGGATTTAGCCTTCTTTCTTTAGCCACCCATCTGTCGTCTGCTGGCTGATGAGGCTTCCCTGCTGCCACCAGAGATGCAGCTGATTTCAGCACACTCCTCCTCCCACGAGGCAGCTGAAACTCAGCTTTTAATCAGCCGGGTCTGCTGCTCGCAGAGACTTCTGGCAGTCCCAAGCTCACGACCTTGAGATCTTCAGGTGTTATCTTTGGGCAAACGGAGACATTAACCCTCTCTGCTAAATCTTCTGCAGAACTTCTTTGTAATTTGTAAAAACCCCTTGTGGGTTTAGAGAAATAAAGCCTGCCCATGTAAACCGCCTTGAATTAAAGCCAGAGGAGCAATCTAATGGCCAAAGAAAGGCGGTATATAAATATTGCATTATTATTATTATTTAGAGATGGGCAAAACCCACAGAAGGATTCACCATCATCCTTCACTTATTGCCAGCATTGTACGAATGGCATTGCTTCCCAAGGTGATGTCATTGCACTAAGGAGCAGCCAGGTGATCAAAGCAGGTTGAAGCTGGTAAGATGCAGTCCAAGATGTAGCCTGAGTGATGGCTCGTCGCTTCCTTCCTTCAAATCTATTTTTCAAACACAGCTTTTGTTTCAAAAACGCCTTGGCAGAGCCCCACTGTTTCCATTTCCTTTTCTAACTCAGGGTGCAATCCTAACCTGGAGTTAGGCCGGCATAGTTAGCCCAGCAAAGTTTGGCCGACACAAGAGCATGTAAAGTATGTTTGGACCACTCTCAGAGTCAGGGAGGATGATGCATGTCTGTGTGCTGGCCTCTTTGACTCTAAGAATAGTCCAAATATACTTTACGGTGTCCCTTATGCCGGCCAAACTCTGCTGGCCTAACTGTGCCGTCCTAACTCCAGGTTAGGATTGCGCCCCTAGTTGATACACAATGCACACAACTTTTAATAAATTATTCCACTGTGGATATCGCTGCCCTCTGAAGTCAAGGGAATGGCAGCAAAGTGCAGGGGCTTTTCTGTGGTGGCACCACATCTCTGGAATAAGTTACAGCCCCCCGTTACATTGTTTCCATCAGGGTTTAAAGACTTTCAAGAAGGAAGGAATCACCCAAGGAGTCATATTTTTAGTCCTGTTCCGGCTTTTATGTTATTCCTTTTAAGTTCTCATGGTTTTATTTTCGATCTGCTCTTGTTTCATTTTAAATCATTTTTTCTAACGTTTTTATTGTACTTCCTGCACGTTTTTTTTTTTAATGTTGGCATCTCCTTTGAGTACCAGAAAAGCGGCTTCTCAATCTTTTAGGGTGCAATCCTAGCCTGGAGTTAGGCTGGCACAGTTAGGCCAGCAAAGTTTGGCCGGCACAAGGGACACTGTAAAGCGTGTTTGGACCACTCTTGGAGTCAGAGGGGCCAGCATACAGACATGCGCCATCCTCCCTGACTCCGAGAGTGGTCCAAATGTGCTTTACCCTGGTCCCAGCCAAACTGTGCTGGCCTAACTGCCAGCGGAACTCCAGGTTAGGATTGTGCTCTTAAATAAATAAATTTTACATTTGAACTGTTCTTAATATTGTTTGTAATATTGTTTTAATTGTACGTACTGTGGTTGTTGTACTGCCTTTTAATGTTGTAAGCCGCCTTGGGTGCCCTAGGGCAGAAAGGCGGGATAGAAATAGAATAATTAATAATAGTAGTAGTAGTAGTAGTAGTAGTAGTAGTAGTAGTAGTAGTAATAATAATAATAATAATAACAATAATAATAAATGAACTAAATAACATCCCCTGAGTTATTTATTATTATTAATAAAATATTATTATTATTATTTTAATATTAAAATATTATTATTATTATTTTCATCCCAGAGAAAATAACATCCCCTGCCCATGTGTCGCCTAGCAAAGGGGAGTGTCTCACAGAGGGAAGGAGGACCCATAGTGTGATGTGAGAGCACACCTTTTGCAGGCAGAAACCTTCACTCTCTGCTGTCTTAAGATTTTGCTGTGAGGCTGGCCTTCAGAGCAGGCCGCACTAGACCAGAGAACAGAGGCTGACTCACTGCAGGACAGCTTGAAGAAACAGAAGAGGTGGTTGTACCCTGCCATTTGGAAAACTTGTTTGTTCCTAATGGAGGGCAACAATGAGTCAGCATGAATTTTGATTCCATGTAGCTATGTTATAAGCATGAGGGCTGCAATTATCACACAGCGGTATCATCGTAGGAAGCTTTTGTCAAAGCAGGATTCTCCATAGGGATTTGTTTTGTTCAGCTTCTAAGAGCAGTGGGAAGAAATCACAACGCTATTATCTCCCATATGAGCTGGCTATTTGCAGGCCTTTTGAATCTGGCCGGAGTCTGGCCTGGAGAGCAATAAATCCTGGGTGGGAGAACAAGGGTGGGATCAGTGTTACGCACAATATATGCAATGTGTGTGCAAACGTGTCTGACTATCGGAGAGTTAGCACTGTAGAAGAGTCATCTGCCTTCGAGTGTTCTTTGTATTGGGAAGCAGAACCTACTGAGGTGCTGCTAAGGGGATTGGCTGGGTTGAAGTGGTCACAGACGTGCACAAGAACATAAAAAGAGCCCCACTGGATCAGGCCAAGGCCCATCTAGTCCAGCTTCCTGTATCTTACAGTGGCCCACCAGGTGCCTCAGGGAGCTCAGTAGACAACAAGATGCCTGCATCCTGTTGCCACTCTCCTGCATCTGGCACTCTAAGGTAAATTCTGAGGTAAACACACTGGTGGCTGCAGCTGGCCCCTGAACGGCCAGTCGACTGTCTCTGAACTGGATTGTCAAGTCCCTCAAGAGTACAGAAGTTGGCCATCCGTGTGTTTCAGGGTTCTGTGAATATCAAGGAACATCCCAGAGGAGACTGTAGTTTGGGGATAATATGAGCAACATGGACTACAAAACATTTTGAAATACAACGATGCTTCTTAACTTTGTGACTGTCTACTTCGGGAAGATGGAGGGCAGAGGCTGTAAGCTCAGAAGAGATAGCCCTGGGTCTGGCTTGTGCGTGAACTCTCCAGAGGCTGCCTACATGTAAAAAAAAAAAAAAAAGACTTGGTGCAATATCCAGGAAGTTGATTTCATCCACTGTCTCCTTGGTGGTGAGAATATGAAACACAGCAACTTTAACTTTCAGAAGAAAACAATTCTCACATATAAGAACCCTGACACACCACCCAATTCTGACATAGAACTGTGCATGGAACTGTGCCTTGATCTATGTGCCTTGACATAGAACTGTGCATGGAACTGTCCCTCTTCACCCCTGCGCAGTCTTTCTAGTGGCTGTTGCTGGCGGTCTGCCTTTTTTTTTTTAGATTGTGAGCCCTTTTGGGACAGGGAGCCATTTAACTTTATTATTACTATTTGCCTGTAAACCGCTTTGTGAACTTCGTGTTGAAAAGCGGTATATAAGTACCTGTTGATTGATTGATTGATTGATTGATTGATTGATTGATTGATTGATTG
>JAJKFI010000036.1:6486719-6505153 GCA_029204185.1 Lerista edwardsae | reverse complement strand
TTGATTGATTGATTGATTGATTGATTGATTGATTGATTGATTGATTGATTGATCCTGTCTGCAGACTGTAACAAGATAATCACAGGCTCGTTTTAAAAATTGCATGATGCCATTTAGGACCAAACTACATATTACACTGGAGCTTCATGATTGAAAGCCCTAAAGAAGCCCCTTCCTCATTTGTCTTCCAGTCACACTGTGGAGTCAGGAGGGGGAGATCCACCTCTCCCCCCCCTACATGGAGGGTCATCTCCCCTCCATGTTACAGAGGAGTGGTTCACAAACTGTGGGTCTTGAGGCAATTTGAGGTGGGCCATGAAGCACCTAGAGCAGCCATATAGAACTATATGGGTAGATGGGATGCTGGAAAAGGGGAGGGCTGTGTGGTTGTTTGGCTTGTGTCAAGGTTGTGAGTAGGATTCCCTTTTTTCTTTCGGATTCCCTTTGCTATTGGAAAATGGCTGAGAAATACCTCAACTGATTTCTGCCTTCTCAGGAAAGCGGCAGATTCTGGTGTTGCAATGGCAGCACGTCCGGCCATGACATCATTTCTGGTGGGCCCTGGACAGATGGGCATTCTAAAAAGTGGGTCCTGGTGCTAAAATGTGGGAGAACCACTGTCTTAAAGCATGCCAAATAACACTACCCATGAAAAACTAGAGCTATCACAGGTATAAAATGTGCTCTTGAGGCAGCCAGACTTGTACCAGACAGAGAGGAGACTCAGTCAACCATTCTGTGGGGGGAGGGGAATAAATCATTAGTCAGCAAAACCTCCTTGCGAGCAGCCCAGTGAACTGATTTCTGCATTGCCTTGGCAGGCAACGGAGATCAATTCCAATCAAGTTAACTTTTTGGCTAGCAGGACAAGACGTTGTTTACATGCGGAGGAGCCATCTGTTTTGGACAGAATGAGGATTTGTGTCTTTGTCATACCAGCACTGGCAGACCTGACCTAAAATGGTCTTGGCACAAGGGCCACCTAAAGCCTGTTTGGACCACTCTCAGAGTCAGTCTGTGTGCTGGCCTCTCTGACTCTGAGAGGGGTCCAAACACGCTTTACAGTGTCCCTTGTGCTGGCCAGACTTTGCTTTATTTACCTCATATTTACCTCAGAATTTTACTTCAGAAATTTTCCTCAGAATGCCAGATACAAGGTAGTGGCATTTGGACCACTCTTGGAGTCAGGGAGGATGGCGCCTGTCTGTGTTCTGGCCTATCTGACTCTGAGAGTGGTCCAAACATACTTTACAGTGTCCCTTGTGCCGGCCAAACTTTGCTGGCCTAACTATGCCAGCCTAACTCCAGGTCTTCTAACTGAGTCTGGCATTCTGTTTCCTGCAGTGGCCAGCTAGATAATTTTGGAAGTTTACAAGCAAGACAGCAAGGCAGAAGCCACCCCTTGTCTCTGTCCCCAACAGAAGCATCCAAGCTCCTCACGTGCGGTCTCCATTTAACCACTGACAGTCCTACGCTCCATGAATGTGTCCATTTTCTTTTTTCTTTTTCTCTAACGGTGCAATCCGAACCCATTTTCCAGCACTGACGTAGTTGTGCCAGTGGGGCACATTCTGCATTCTGCAGTAGAATTTAAATAGTAGTCATGGAGGTCTCCTGAAGGTAAGGGAATGCTTGTTCCTTAACCTCTGAGCTGCATTGCCCTTACCCCAGTGCTGGAAAGTTGGTTCGGATTGCACCCTAAGTTTCCTAGTCACTAAGTCAGGGGTGTCAAACATAAGCCCCATGGGCTAGATATCGCCCCCCAGAAGCTTTATATCCTGCCCTCATGAAAATTGGGATCTCCCAGCACCATCATCAGCTGCTGAGCTGAAAACAGGGAAGAAGAGTTTTTTCAGCAATTTTCAACCACTGGGCTCCCAACTCCTGTGGCACACCAGCTGGAAATCGCTGCCCAAGGAGCCACGGCCAGTCAGTGTAGGCCAGCCATTTTCAACCACTGGGCCACAGCTCATTGGTGTGCCACCAATGGTCGTCAGGTATACTGTGGGAATTTGGAAAAGAGTCATTTATTAGTAGGGCCATTGAGGGATGTGAGCTCCCTACTGGTAGCACAGGTAGCAGATTTCTGGAGGAAAAGTCCAACGCAGGCTACAGGCCATGATGGTTAGTGCAACCTCCTTACTTTAGAGGTAGGCCACCTCTGAGTGCCGGATGCAGGGGAGTGGCAACGAGATGCACGTATCTAGTTGTCTTGTGTGTTTCCTGAGGCACCTGGTGGGCCGCTGCGAGATGCAGGAAACTGGACTAGATGGACTTTTGGCCTGATCCAGGGGGTTCTTCTAATGTTCTTACAGTGTGTCTTGTCCATTGTCAAAAAGCTGATGGTGTGCTTTGACCGTTTTAGTGCTAGGGTGCCATGAGATGAATAAGGCTGAAAATCACTGGTGTTGGTAATGATGATTTAGCTGGCTCAATGGTCTGACTTTGAGTGCCAGTAGAAGTGCCAGTAGAAGGCACATGTTCCCCTCTATGTGTGTTAGACTAGAACCCCGTTCTTGATCTGGCAGAGGAACTGGGATGTGTCACCCATCACCACAACATTTTTCCCTGTAAGGGAAAAGAACCAGTTGCAATTGCTTCTCAAATCATCATGCCCAAAATCCCGATGTGAGATAGCACCACCTTTTGAATTGTGTTCTTGTTTCCAAAGCACTTGACACTCATTCATTTTGCACCTGGATCAATTTTACATGTTTCACCAACTCAGAGCAGCTCCACCTGGACACTCAAAAACATGAACTGGGAAAGAGAGCAGGGCAGGAACCGACCTTCCTAACTGAGCCTTCTCTAGCCCAATCCACCCCCTCATGCCCAATTCTATTTTGGCTGCAATCCTATGCACACTTTCCTTTGAGTAAGTTCCCATTGAACACAATGGAAGTTTCCTTTGAGTAAACATGCAGAGGATTATGCTGTTAATTCAACAACGAACGCATGCAGGGCATGTGAGGTTACAATCCTGAACACACATTCAAAGGAGTAAGTACCATTGAGTTGAATAGGCCTACTTTCTTCCAAGTAGATATGTCTAGGATTGTGCTACGAATGCCCTTCGCTCGGAAACTCAAGCAGTTTTAGCCTTCTAGCTATGAAATCCTCGCAGGGCTGTCGACTCACTTAACTTTACATGGGTCTGTATGTTAGATATTAAATATTAAGGGAACCGTTGTGTTGCTCTCAGGCATTCAGGAACAACAAGCTTCGCGGCACTGAGAATCCGCGGCGTACATGACAAGAGAGAAGTGAGACTTGGAAGGAATACCCAAGTGAGATACAAAGTGCTAAGGATGTGAGCCTCACAGGATGGGAAGTTTTTGATTTAGATGGGCAGCCCCCTCCGAAAGGCTCATTGGGCCGACGCATGTCCACTTCCTCAACCCAGTGCTGTCGCAAACGTGCTGTAAGGCATGTTGGTGTCTGTGCAGTGGGCGCTGATGCAGAGAGCTGCATTGGCCCAGCACCAGAGGTAGGACCGGCGGCAGGTAAATCGGTCCCAGGCTGGTCAAATTCTGGCCACGTTCCGGCCAGCACAGAGACATTTCTGAGTTCGGGGGAGTCAGGAGGGAGGGCAGAACAGGGCAGAGGAAAGCTTTCCTTCAGGAAGGGCAGAACAGAGAGGGGGAAGGGGGGCAGTTCTGCGAGGTCCAAGCCCCTGTCCCTGGGCTGCGTGGCCAGTGATGTCATGCAGGGGGTACGCGGGGGTACGCAGGAGTACCGGTTTCTAGGATTACAGCTGGCCCCGCCCATTCGCCCGCCCACTTGTCGACTCCGCCCTCTGCAACGTTTGAATTTCCTGCATGTTTGAGTTGCCTGCATGTTTTCAGAGCCAGGCAGGCAGGCAACGAGCGGAGCCTTTCCTTCCCTTGCCACTGAAAAATGAGTTGCTCTGGGGTTTTAACATGATGCCAGGCCTCCTTCATATGTTCTAGGGGTGCTGTGGAATACTGTTGCAACTGTTGGGTCAGTTTAAAATCATCTGAGGCCTCAAAAAGGGCTTTTTTCATGTCACTTCCTGCCACGACATCACTTCTGGCTTATGACGTCACTTCCGGTGGGCGGGTCCCGACACGTGCCAATCAAAAGTGAGTACCCGTTCTTAAATCATTTAGATGACACCACTGTGCGTGACCCCAATCTGAGGCACTGCAGTTCTCGTCAGACGTGCCCCTACTAAGCAGCGGTGCAGGTCCGAGGTGCTCCATCACCCCGGCTGGGGCTTTTTCTGGGGCAAAGTCTGCTGGCCTGCCTGCTCCTGTGCATGTTAAGAGTGTGCCCTAAGAGAGATTACTAAGCAGAAAAGTGTTGGAGCTGAGGTCTATATAACAGTGCTACAATACAAAGCAGTTCACAGGCAAATAATAAAATTAAATGGTGATGTCATCATTGAATTGGCCTTCTCCACAGATGTTCAAAGAGCTCTTCCAGAGGTTTCCCAGGAGGCCCCTGTGTGGATGCCTGTGTGATGTTCTACAGCAGTGGTTCCCAAACTGTGGATTGGGACTTTAGCAGGTGCAGATCCAAAGAGCACATAGGGGAGGCTGGAGCCTCCCCTAGGGTAAGGGAGTGCATTCTCCCTTGCTGTGGGGGGGGGGGGGGCTCCAGCCTCTCCTATGCAGTGTCGGATATGGCACCACCAAGTCTGCCTTGCCATTCCGGCGCTGCATAAGATAGCGCCCTAATGCAGCAATTAATGAGCAATGTGGCTGATGGGGAGACTATTTATGGATGCAAGCAGCCCTATTTATATATCATCAACAGTGTTCCTATGGGAAGGGCAAAACTGTGCTGGCCTAACTCTAGGTTAGGATTGTTCTCTTAGAGAGGTGGCAATCAGGCATCTTGCCCTTGCCCAGTGACAGCTCTCAGTGGCCCAGACTACAAAGCCCAAAGTCTAATCTTATGACTTTCCATGATTTGATTGCACTTGAGAAAACTCCATTTTAGGATGCTGTGCACTGCAAAAACCTAAAATGGAGCAGTCAAGTGTCGGGCAGACCACAGTTCAACAGTGACAAACTATTTGGCTTGGGGTGCAATCCTAACCTGGAGTTAGGCCAGCAATGTTTGGCCAGCACAAGGGTCACCGTAAAGCACCGTAAAGGATGGCGCACATCTGTTTGCTGGCCTCTCTGACTCCGAGAGTGGTCCAAACATACTTTATGATGTCCCTTGTGCTAACAAAGCTTTGCTGACCTAACTGTGCCGGCCTAGCTCCAGGTTAGGATTGTGGCCTTGGTGGCTGACCCTGCAGGTCTGCTGGAGATGATCAAAGATTTGCCCCCAGGCCTCTCTCATTTAGCAGATGACATCTTGGGCCCATATATAACCTTGCGGAGCTTGATGTGTATTCTTTCACATTGCGCGTTAAACCTTGGACATTTACGCTTGTCCAATCATGGAGAAAAAAGACTAGGAATATGCCCACAGAATGGGACGTATGCTCATCGTGCAACAAGGCAAGAGTCCCAAGAGAACGGATAATGAATGGAAATGAATGTCTTTGCCTGAATCTTCAACACCAGCATGAATATAAAAACTCAAGCAAGGTGAGTTTTGGAATGTCAAAATTGACGTTATGCCTCAGGGGATGTCCACACAGTGCAGAGGCCTCCCTAGATATAGATAAGTGTTGGGAGGAGGCAGGGAAGCAAGAAAAGTCACTGAAATGTAAAATAGCTGTTTGAAACAGATTGGCAGAAGAAGTGAAAGGACTCCAGACCTGGCAGCCCATCAAATCCATTACAGAGCCATAGATTGCCCCTGGGCTCCCCACTCACTTGAAAACTCCCCTTCCCAGTTTCTGAACATGAACATACAATCCTGAGTCACACTGAGCCCAGTTGGGTATAAAGTGAGCCGGCCAAACTCTTGTGGGGCTTCAAAACCCAGACAGGTAAAAAAAATGGACCACCACATGCCAGATATAACTGTGAAAGCAATTCTGGCCTGGAGTTAGGCCAGCACAGTTAGGCCAGCAACGTTTGGCCGGCACAAGGGACACCGTAAAGTATATTTGGACCACTCTCTGAGTCAGAGAGGCCAGCCCAACTCACAGATGTGCGCCATCCTCCCTGACTCCGAGAGTGGTGTAAACGCGCTTTACGGTGGCCCTTGTGCTGGCTAAACTTTGCTGGCCTAACTGCTGGTTTAACTCCAAGTTAGGATTTCACCTTGTGATTGAGAAGAAACAAGGGAGGCTTATGGACAGTAGTGGACCTGGGAGGGGGAAAAGGGTGCAAAAGCTCCGGGCGCTGGGCTAGGGGGGTGGTGACAATGGCCATCCCCACCCCCCACCCCGCCACCGAGAAGGAGTGCTTCAGAGCTGCGCTGGGTCAGAGCACAATCCTGTACCTGCGTTGCTCCGGTGCTATACTCTTGCGCCGGTCCAGCGCTGTTGCAAACGTGCCGTCAAGCGCAGCTGCACTGGCTAGTAGGCTTGTCTTTTCCCTCTCTCACAGCACCAGAACCAGCGAACATCCACTAAAATTGAGTGTTGGGAGAGTTAAAATGGATAAAAGGAAATACATTTTTTTACCCAGCAGGGAATTAATCTGTGGAACTCCTTGCCACAGGAGGTGATGATGGCATCTGGCCTAGGTGCCTTTAAGAGGGGATTGGACAGATTTCTGGAGGAAAAGTCCATTGTGGAATATATGGCACGATGGGTAGTGCCACCTCCATTCTTACTGGGTAGTGCCACCAGCTTACTTCTAAAGCTACCTCAAAATGCCAGATGCAGGGGAGTGGCAACGAGATGCAGGTATCTAGTTGTGTTGTGTGTTCCTTGAGGCATCTGGTGGGCCACTGTGAGATACAGGAAGCTGGACTAGATGGGCCTTTGGCCTGATCCAGCAGGGCTCTTCTAATGTTCTTAAGGCCCAGGTTGGGTTGCAAGTTATACTGTAGCTCCCTCCCTGCAGACAGGATAGAAAATGCTGTTTTCTTTACCTCATATTTCCCTCAGAATTTTTACCTCAGAAATTTACCTCAGAATGCCAAATACAAGGGAGTGACCACAGGATACAGGCATCTTGTTGTCTTGAGTGCTCCCTGAGACATCTGGTGGGCCGCTGTGAGATACAGGAAGCCAGACTAGATGGGCCTTTGGCCTGATCCAGCGGGGCTCTTCTTGTGAGCAAGAATCCTATAGCCCTGCCTCTGTGCTTTCCCCAGTTCTTGGCTAGATCCCAAATTGCAGAACACGACCAGGCCAGCGTACTTGCTTAGGCTGCATTGAAGTATCCTAAGGAGAAGCCAAGGAAGCAGTTGGCTGGGAGAGAGCAGGATTTCCGCGGAGTAACAAGGGCCTGAGCACTTGTCACTTCCCACAGCCTGCAGCTCAGCCGGCATCTCACAGGCGACCACTGGGCACAGTTGCTTCAGGGCACGGGTTCAGCACACATCTTGAGATGCTGTGCAAATGGCACTTCGCCTGGGAGCTTGACAAATAAGCAGTCTTGGAGGGAAGAGCTGCAGACTGCAGTCCTGACTTCTCTCCATCAGTCTGGATCTCTTTCTTGCACAGCTACATCTGCCGTGTGCCTGATAATAATTGGGGGCAGGTATTCTTCCTGCCTGACTCCAGGCAAGAACTGCAGGACCACAGGCGCTTCCTAATTACTGTTTCCCTTTTTTTCCTTTTTAAAAAGTAAGTGGGAGGTAGTTGTCAGAGTTAGCCCTTTCTTACACAACGTGTGACCCACCAGGTCGACTCCACCGCTTGGCAGTTTACGGAGCGCTCAGAGAAACATTCTGAGTTTGCAAAGCAGGGAAGCTGCCTAGCACCAGAGAGGTCCCGATCCGTAGCTGGTGCAGCCACAGAGGTGCAGCTCAGATGAACTGTGTGTGAACTAATACTGTGTGTGATTGCAAAATGACCTGGCCCAGTGGTTCTCAAACGTTTTAGCAATGGGACCCACTTTTTTAAAACAACACTCTGTCGGAACCCACCTTGCTGTATGTGACTTTTAAAAAAGTGATCTAGAAAGAAAGAACATTGTTATTTTACAACTACATTTATAATAATTATAAATGTAGAAGGAAGAGGGCCTTCTCAGTGGTGGCCCCCAACTTTGGAATACCCTCCCCTTAGAATTGAGAACTGCTCCCCCTTTGGCAACATTTCGGCGGGGGCTGAAGACCTTTTTATTTCAAAAAGCTTTTAACTGTTGACAGGCTGGCTGGCTGGTTCACTTTTATATTTTATACTTTATGATCCACAGGGCTTGATTTTAAATTTCATTGCTTGTTTTAATTTTGTTTTATTGTATTGTTTTAATATTGTTTTTAAATTGTATTTTGTGTTGAATTTTATATTGTAATGCCGCCTTGGGTGCCTTCGGGCAAAAAGGCGGGATAGAAAACTAATAATAAATAAATAAATAAATAAATAAATAAATAAATAAATAAATAAATAAATAATAGTAATAATAATAATAATAATATTTATACCACAACTTTGATCCATTTCTCATAATGATGCAGCCCTAATGAATAGCCTCAAGGCTTCTCAAGGGCTTAGTGATGTGAACCAGCCCTCACCTGTCCCCACTACCTGCTGTTGATGGAGAAAAACAACAACAACAGAAAAAAGACGCTCAAGCATTTCTCTCCCTATATTTACACAGGCTTACAAACTGCAGGAGCTCAGCTGTTTGCAGAGCAATGAGCATCTCCCTGATTTTCGAACAGCCTCAGGGCATAATGAGGCAATCAGTAATCTGATCTTTCCATCACCCACGTTTTCCATGGAGGGCTCTGCAGGACCCACCAGAATCAGGTCACCAAGGTGCCCTTGCCCACACTTCGAGAAATGCTGGTCTAGCTCAATATGGTTGAGGTTGAGTGGCAGTAGCTGTCGGGGATTATCTTTCCCATTCAGTGGCATCTCTACAGGGAGGGCAGAGCTCTAAGTCTTGCAAGAACCTTGCAGTGGACATCACTCCTCCCCTGCACCGTTTTAGCCAATCCTCACAGGGAACAGCAACATCTTGGCATTGCTTACTGGCTATAGCAGCAAGGGAGAGGAGGGATTTACGTGACAGGGTAAGGCTTCTTGCAACACTTACAGCTTTGCCCTCCCTGTAGAAACGCCTCTGTTCCCACTTCCAGCCTTACCTGGAGATGCCACAAAGCACAGAACCTTCCGAATGCATCACATGAGCTCGACCACAAAGCCACAATCTCTTCTCACAATGAATGGAGTGCTCTGCATGGCCTAAGTGGCACCACTGAGAACACCGCATGATGCCACCCCAGGCCTGCAGCATTTTCTTAAGGAGTCGCGTACTACACACCTTGCCTGCTTTCGTCACACTGAGGGTGCAATCCTGGAGTTAGGCCAGCACAATTTGGCCGGCACAAGGGCCACCATAAAGTGCGTTTGGAGCACTCTCGGAGGCAGAGGCCCAGCTCCCTGACTCCGAGAGGGGTCCATATGCTGGAGTGTGGGATGCCTTTTGCTGGCCTGAACAAAAGGTCCTCAGACCAGTGGTGTCATCTAAATGATTTAAGAACAGGCACTCACTTTTGATTGGCATGTGTCGGGACCCGCCCACTGGAAGTGACATCATAAGCCGGAAGTGATGTTGTGGCGGGAAGTGACATGAAAAAAGCCCTTTTTGAGGCCTCAGACAATTTTAAACTGACCCAACAGTTGCAACAGTATTCCACAGCACCCCCAGAACATGTTAAAGAGGCCTGGCATCATGTTAAACTGACCCAACAGTTCCACAACCCCAGAGCAGCTCATTTTTCAGTGGCAAGGCAAGGCAAGGCTCCGCTCGCTGCCTGCCTGCCTGCCTGCCTGCCTGGCTCTGAGAATGTGCAGGCAACTCAAACGTGCAGGAAATTCAAATGTTGCAGGGGGCGGAGTCAACGAGTGGGCGGGCGAATGGGCGGGGCCAGCTGTAATCCTAGAAACCGGTACTCCTGCATACCCCCGCGTACCCCCTGCATGACATCACTGCTTCAGACCCTTCGTTTTTGTTTATTTCCAAGGTTGAAGAGAGGAGACAAGAGTTCTGTGTTGTCTGAGACACCTCTGCATGGCGACGGCTGCTCCCATGATTAAGAATCCCGTACGCAGCATAGGCAAAGCCTACAGGCTGTACGGTGTTCGCCTCTCATAACTCACAGCTCTCGCTGCAGCCACATTCAGACCAGCCACCCCAGCAGTGCCTCCACCCTGCTCTGATTTGTGCCTGTGGAGCTAAGGGTCAAATCCACGAGCTTCATCTCAAACCAAACAGGCAGGATAATCCATTTTGCGGGGTTTCAGTGCTGTTGAGAAAAATCCATCAGTAAGGGTAAACAAAAGGAGGATTAAGTTCCTCTTGAAAAGGCATGGCTAAACACAAGAGAAAAGCACCCGCAGGGCCCAGAAACGATCCGTGAGACACCACGTGGCCATTTCTGTCACGGGAACGGGCCTTACGGTCGCGGTCATGGAGCAACTGTCTACAGCAGTGTTATCCGAACTGTGCAGCTGTGCAGCTGCACCATGAGTGGGAAGGGCCAGAATGGGGCAGGGGGAGGATGGCCCAGTGGGCAGCCCAGTCCGGGGAAGGGGGCGGAGTCCAGACCTGGCCATTCGGCCAGATCCTAACCCCCATCCCCAGACCATGTGGCGCCACTCTGGGCCTCTCGGACTTGCACCAGCGATTTCACTGGTGCTGATCCGAGCAGCCCCATAGGGCTGTCTGGGGCTTACCTGGGGGTAAGGGGACAAATGGGTCGTGTTGAGCTCCAGCTGCCCCCTCCCCTGCATAGGAAACTGTGCAGGCCGGCTGGCCTGCCTGCTCCCGCGCAAGTTAGGATTGGGCTGCCCAAGGCATCAAAGCAACACTTCCAGGGTCTGGCTGAAACCTGGAAGTTGCTTTTATTTTATTTTTTTTATTTTTATATTTTGCCTCTAGAAGGCATTCAGAGCCTCAGAGGAGCCTCCAGAGGTGAGGGGAGTGCAGCAGTTGTGCAAGGGGGCACGGGGGTCCCATATGTGTGGATAATGGAAACTGCAGATATATGATCCGCAGATCTTCGCACACACCCTGTATCGGCTTCTGTTTTTATTATTGCAGCCCAGGCCAGTTTACCATCTGGAGCCCTTTGCCCAGCCACTTGGCTCCTCCCTGCTCTCCCCCACCCTCAGCATCCTCCTTCACCCGGTGAAGGTCCTGCACGTGGCACCTGCAAATAGTGGGTGGTGACCTGATGACGTCACGCCAACCGCTTCCAGGAGGCCCATTTAGGGCCATTGAGAGTCAGGGGCAGGTGGGAGGGCCCAAAGCAAAGCTGCTGTGCTCGCCCCACTGCCTTACAGCCCCTAGAGACAGGTGATAGGCTCACTGTGCTGGTGCAGGGGCCCCTCAAGTGTGGGGCCCAATGTGACAACATTGGTCACATCGGCTTAAGGCAGGCCCTGTGGGCTCAGCCACTACAGAGGGATGCAGCCTTAGTGTCCCAGTCCTGGGTTGGCAGTACTTGATGCTTCAGCTGGGAATTCTTTGCTAAACAGGCACTAAATGCCCCAAGAGGGAAAACGTCCCAGGAAAGCCCTTGGCAATAAGTGTTGAGACTGGAAATGTAATGGGCAGCACAATCCTAGCATGCCCCTTGCGTCGATGCGACATCATCGTGTTGATGCAAGGGGCGGAGTGCTGGCGAATGGGCGTTGAGCAGCACCCCCGTGCTGACGGTGAGCCTCCCTTGCGCCGACCGAAGATGGTCAGCGCAAGGGATTTTCCGTCCTGTATTAGGACGGGGATGGGTGGGAGGGGGGAGGCGGGAGGCAGGACTTGGGCGGGATCTGGGCGGGCTTGGGAGGTGGCCGTATGGCCACCTCCTAAGCCCGTCAGCGAGGCCGAGTGGCCCCAATTCGGGCTGCATGGCCTCCTCGGATCTGCACCCCCTCTTTAGCGGGTGCAGGTCCGAGGAGCACATAGGGGAGGCTGGAGCCTCCCCTACGGTAAGGGAGCGCACGCTCCGTTGCCATGGGAAGCTCCAGCCACCCCCCAACCCAGTGTGGCGCTGGCCGGCCTTGCCATTCTGGCGCTGGGTTGGATAGCGCCCTCCATGGAATTGGAATGAATGTGGCTGATGATCGTCCTGGCTTAGCCCGTTGGAAGCATTGCGCACCGTAAGAACAGCAGAAGCCCCGATTGTGGCATGAGGAGGTGACTGCTGAGCAGAAAGAGCAACCATTGCAGCGGTGATGCTGAGGCCGGGGCGCTGCATGGCGCACACAAGTGCCTGTCCCTGTCTCTCCCTTTTGGCCTCGCCTGGCCTTTGTTCCCGTCTCTCTGATCTTCGGGATGGCAGAGGAAGTGCTGACGGTGGCAGCTTCAATCCCAGCAGGTTGCACTGCATTAGACAAGAAGCCAGACTGCGCCAAGCCCTGGTCTGCCAGCCAGCATTCCAGAGGCAGATGGCAGCAAGGACCAGATCTGCGCACAGTCTTCCAACCGGCACTTTTTTCCCCACCTGCAAGGAGGATTGTGGCTTTGGTGGGAAACAAAAGCTGGGGAGGTCCACGGCAAAGTGTTAATGGGGGAAAGGCCAACGTCATCCAGAGCCGGTCTGAGCCCCCCTGGAACTCCAGGGAGCACACGGGACCGCAAGATGCCTGCATCCCATTGCCACTCCCCTGCATCTGGCAGTCGGAGGTAGCTCACTTCTAAAGTAAGGAGGTTGCACCACCTATCATGGCCTGCAGCCTGCAATGGACTTTTCCTCCAGAAATCTGTCCAGTCCCCTTTTAAAGGTGCCCAGGGCAGACACCAGCACCACCTCCTTTGGTAAGGAGTTCCACAGATTAATGACCTGCTGGACAAAAAAAAAAAGAATTTCCTTTTATCTGTTCTCCCTCTCCCAGCACTCAATTTCAGTGGCTGTCCCCTGGTTCTGGTGTTCTGAGAGAGGGAAAAGAACATCCCTTTATTGACTCTGTCCCTCCCATGCATAATTAGGTATATCACAATCAAGTCCCCCCTCAGGTGCCTTTTTTCTAGGCTGAAGAGCACCAAATGCTGCAGTCTTTCTTCATAAGGGAGGTGCCCCAGCCCTGTAATCATTTTCGTTGCTCTCTTCTGCACCTTTTCCAGCTCCACTATGTCCTTTGTGAGACGTGGCGACCAGAACTGTACACAATACTCCAGGTGCCCAAACTACCCACCTCAAACTGCCCACGTTCCTCCTGGTCCCCCTCACTGACTTACCCCCCTTACCTGGTCCCCCACACTAGCGTACCTCACCTGGCACAGGTGAGGTCCAGCCAGCCACAATCACCTGCATGTGACCTCTGGCCACTTGCCCTAGCCGCTGTGGCCCATGGAATGACAGAGCAACTTTTGAGCCATTGCTCTGATACTTCTGCTGACCAAGCACAAAATCTGTCCATGTAAGCCCTGAATAGGCCTGGCCTGTTACAGACATTCATGGCAGATGAGAGATCTATCCCTGGTTATTAGTCAGGACTGCTAGAAGGATCCTTAAAATACAGAAGGCATTTGCTATGGAATTTTAATGAATGGACTACAACATATTGTTTGACTAAATGCCTTTAATTATGTGACAGTCATCTAAATAATATCATATTGCTCTTTTTAACATTCAATGATTCGTATAAGAGGGAAATGAGATCTCACACTGAAAAGGATACTTGGCTTTCCATTGCAGCATGTGGGAGGATGAATGATGGCCCTGACAGGACAAATTAGGAATCCCAGTGCTATAGTATTTCTGATCCAAGGACTCTCTTTAGGGGCCTTTCTTCAACTGCAGGGAGGGGGGGCACCATGTGAATGTTTAATTCCTTGGAAGCTTAGAGTATTTCCACTGTCCTCAGTGCTTGAGAAGTGGAAATGATAGCATAGAATGGAAATGATTGTGCGAGAACTTTGAATTTAGGGAATCAGGAAGAAATTGGAGGGGGGCAAAATCACACACACACCCCGACACACATTTTTTTCTTCCACTGCCAGTATTGCAGTGGTGCAGGAGCTGGTTTTTCCCACCCACCTCTCCAAACATGTTCCAAGCAAAGAAAAAGGGGGGGGGGTTGTAGCTGTCAGTGGGGTGGGATAGGGACCATATTTTAACATAAGGACATAAGAAGAGCCCTGCTGAATCAGGCCAAAGGTCCATCTAGTCCGGCTTCCTGTATCTCATAGTGGCCCACCAGATGCCTCAGGGAGCACATGAGACAACAAGATGTCCGCATCCTGTGGCCACTTCCCTGTATCTGGTATTCTGAGGTAAATTTCTGAGGTAAAATCCTGAGGTATGAGGTAAATAAAATAGAATTTGCTATCCTGTCTGAGGGAGCTATAATAACTTGCAACCCAACCTGGGCCTTAAGAACCTAAGAAGAGTTCTGCTGGATCAGGCCAAAGGTCCATCTAGTCCGGCTTCCTGCATCTCACAGAGGCCCACTAGATGGTGCACACAAGACAACTAGATACCTGCATGTTATGGCCATTCCTCTGCATCTGGCATTCTGAGGTAGCTTACTTCTAAAGCATGGAGGTTGCACTACCAATCATGGCCTGCAGCCGGCAATGGACCTTTCCTCCAGAAATGGGCCCAGTCCCCTTTTAAAGGCTCCTAGGCTAGACACCACCACCAGTTCCTGTGGCAAGGAGTTCCACAGATTAATTAGCTGCTGGGTAAAAAAATATTTCCTTTGTTCTTACTCACCCAACACTCAGTTTTAGTGGATGTCCCCTGATTCTGGTAATAGATTCAGGAACATAAGAACATAAGAAGAGCCCAGCTGGATCAGGCCAAAGGCCCATCTAGTCCAGCTTCCTGTATCTCACAGCGGCCCACCAGGTGCCCCAGGGAGGCATGAGACAACAAGATGCTTGCATCCTGTTGCCACTCCCTTGCACCCGGTACTCTGAAGTAGCCTACTACTAATGCAAGGAGGTTACAACCCATCATTGCCTATAGCCCACGATGGATTTTTCTTCCAGAAATCCGTCCAATCCCCTCTTAAGGCATCTAGACCAGATGCCATCACCACCTCCTGTGGCAAAGAGTTCCACAGATTAACTACCCGCTGGGTAAAAAAGTACTTCCTTTTATCTGTTTTAACTCCCCCAACCCTCAGTTTTAGCGGATGCCCCCTGGTTCTGGTGTTTTGAGAGAGGGAAAAGAACATCCCTCTATCGACTCTATCCCTTCCGTGCATTATTTTGTATGTCTCAATCATGTCCCCTCTCAGGCGCCTTTTTTCTAGGCTGAAGAGCCCCAAATGCTGCAGTCTTTCTTCGTAAGGGAGGGAGCCTAAAGGAGATTGGTCGGATTTCTAGAGGAAATATCCATTGTAGGCTATAGGCCATGATGGGTAGTGCAACCTCCCTACTTTAGAAGTAGGCTACCTCAGAATGCCAGATGCAGGGGAGTGGCAACGAGATGCCGGTTTCTAGCGCGTACTGGGCCACTTTGAGATCCAGGAAGCTGTACTAGATGGACCTTTGGCCCAATCCAACAGGGCTTCTTAGGTTCTTAGGTTCTGAAAGCCCAGGTTGGGTTGCAAGTTATTATATCTCCCTCTCCTCAGACAGGATAGCAAATTCTGTTTTATTTACCCAGGTGCAAGGGAGTGTAACAGGATGCAAGCATCTTGTTGTCTCATGCCTCCCTGAGGCATCTGGTGGGCCACTGTGAGATACAGGAAGCTGGACTAGATGGGCCTTTGGCCTGATCCAGCAGGGCTCTTCTTATGTTCTTATGTTCTTAACTATGATACCATCCTGGTACTCCTAAATTGGGGCTACCTATGTTGGTGTTATCCCTTGTCAGGCATCTGAGCACCAGCACCTTGTGAGTTCTTTCCAAGGATACCAAGTAGTGGATGCTGCGGACAGCCTGTCCTTCACTCCCCAGACTGCACCTGGGCTGGAGAAGGGTTAATTCAGCACTTTGCCCTCTGCCATCCCCTGGCATGACAAAGCTTCTTCCAAACACTCATTGATCCCGTGGCAGGGATCCAGGGAGGAGTCCTGGCTATTTCAATTGACCTCCCCCAAAGTCCGTGAGAAAAGTAGCAATCGGAGCGTAGGTGTTAAGGCGGAACGACTGGCTCCCCCCACCCCGAGGTTTCTCCTGAGCGAGCAATTAGCCCTTTGACACTGTGGCATGATGCCCATCAAGCAATGAGAATTTAATTAATTCTCTTCTGTAATAGATTATAGGGGGTAAAAGGCACCTTTCAGCACCAGTCAGTCTCCCAGCTTTTAGTGTAGTTATATCAGTGGCTGTCCTTATGTTCTACGTGGAAGCTACGTGGAGCTTCCATGTTCAGTACACGATTGCATCCAGAACAGAAAGCAGAGGACGGTGTCACCATTGTCCCGCTGTTTGCAAGCTTCCTAGAGGCAGCCAGATGTGGAGTGTCAGAAACAGAGAGCAGCTCACCCGAATTGATCTGAATTGATGGATTTGGTGATGTCACACTCAAGGCATGGCATAAACTGCAAACTTGAGGATGAAAGCATGAAGTCTGCAGGTTTGGCACCTGCCACGTTGGTTTAATCGTGGATCCAGATGCCAGCAGGTCTCAAATAATTGTCTTTCGCTTGATTTTATTTTGGAGAGGAGGAATTGCCTTAAATGTAATAAAACCAGATTTGCTTCTGGTGTCTCTGCATTTGAAAAGCCTTGGAAATGGTCAAGCCTGGATTGCACTTTAGCACCCCCTAGTGTCACAGGGTGGTGTTACATGTATGTTTCCTTGTTTCCATTGCTGTAAGGTCAAAAAATTAAAGTAGGATGGACATGCTCTAAAAAGTGTGTGTGTGTGTGTGTGTGTGTGTGTGTGTGTGTGTGTGTGTGAGTGAGTGAGTGAGTGAGTGAGAGAGAGAGAGAGAGAGAGTGAGAAATTGTGCTTTTTCTCTGAAATGCTAGGACTCTCTCTCTCTCTCTCTCTCTCTCTCTCTCTCTCTCTCTCTCTCTCTCTCTCTCTCTCTGTGTGTGTGTGTGTGTGCGTGTGTGTGTGTGTGTGTGTGCGCACGCGCGCATGCACGCACACACACACACACGCATGCTTGCATGGAGGAGCATTCAGTCACGTGGCTCTTATCTACACTCTGTGGTTACACCAATGAGATACAGGATTTCTCCAGATAGCCAAATTTATCATCTTGTTATTGAAAAGATTCAACAGGGAGAGCACAAGCCATTCTTGCGTGGATACAGCTGCCTGAGCACAGAGGAAGTGATATAAGTTTCCGTGGAGCCCTCTTCCACCCTTCTCTTCCATACGCATTGTCAGGCAACTTCCAGAGATGGGAAGCTTCCTATGTCCCATGCTTGCCACACTTCTTGTATTCTCAGCCAGCCCCTTCCTCTCCCCCAGGTGCGACTGTTTACATGTCAGTTATGGCCCGTGGAGGTATGACTATGGCCGCCTACTGATTCTGCCCTGGGCACACAGCTGTATTGGGAGGGATTGTCCCCTCTCTCCTGGGACGTGTGGCAGAGCCTCCCCTGACCACACACACATGCACAAGGACCTGTCAAGTAAAAACAAATGTCAGGTCTAGAAGCATTCTGAGGGCCAGAGAAGCCACACATGGTCTTTCTAGTCTTCTAAGGCCTCTGAGGCCTGAGAAAGTTACTAATCATTTTGCAGGAAAACAGAGAGGCCCTTAGAGAAGGGTCTTCTGGAGCCATTAGAAGGGTGGCAAACGGCCTCTCCAGCCCTCAGAACACCTTTGGATATGACCAGAGAGGTCACGTTCTGAGGTAACCCAAAAGTGATGTCACTAAAAGGAGTGACATCACTTCCGGGTCATGGGGCGCTGTGCCGTTCTGTGCCTCACGGGCTCAGAACGTCACAGCACATCCCGACCTCTCTCAATACCAAAAATATGAGTAAACAATTCTACTGTTAAGGCGACTAATGTTTTATCTAGGGAAACTGCTTGTTAATAGCCCAAGATGCTTCACTGATGTGGCCTTCTTAATGTTGGCCATCAGAGCTTGGAAGAGGTGACCCTTCCCCAGATAAGAGGAAGAGCTCAGGTTCTGCATGTACAAACAAGTAGCACCAGTGGTGACATCTAAATGATTTAATAACAGGTACTCACTTTTGATTGGCACGTTTCGGGACCCGCCCACCAGAAGTGACGTCAGAAGCCGGAAGTGATGTTGTGGCAGGAAGTGACATAAAAAAGCCCTTTTTGAGGCCTCAGACAATTTTAAACTGACCCAACAGTTGCAACAGTATTCCACAGCACCCCCAGAACATGTTAAGGAGGCCTGGCATCATGTTAAAGTGACCCAACAGTTCCAAAACCCCAGAGCAGCTCATTTTTCAGTGGCAAGGCAAGGCAAGGCTCCGCTCGCTGCCTGCCTGGCTCTGAGAACGTGCAGGCAACTCAAACGTGCAGGAAATTCAAACGTTGCAG
>JAJKFI010000036.1:6451960-6476719 GCA_029204185.1 Lerista edwardsae | reverse complement strand
CAGTGGTGTCATCTAAATGATTTAAGAACAGGTACTCACTTTTGATTGGCACGTGTCGGGACCCGCCCACCGGAAGTGACGTCATAAGCCAGAAGTGATGTTGTGGCAGGAAGTGACATGAAATAAGCCCTTTTTGAGGCCTCAGATGATTTTAAACTGACCCAACAGTGGCAACAGTATTCCACAGCACCCCCAGAACATGTGAAGGAGGCCTGGCATCATGTTAAAACCCCAGAGCAACTCATTTTTCAGTGGCAAGGAAAGGAAAGGCTCTGCTCGCTGCCTGCCTGGCTCTGAGAACATGCAGGCAACTCAAACATGCAGGAAATTCAAACGTTGCAGAGGGCGGAGTCGACGAGTGGGCGGGGCCAGCTGTAATCCTAGAAACCGGTACTCGCGTACCCCCGCGTACCCCCTGCATGACATCACTGGTACCACCCTTATGCCAAGAAATTCTGCCTGATGTCCAGCCGGAATCTCCTCTCTTGCAGTTTGTACCCATTGGACCCCGTTCTACTGTCAAATGCAGACGAGGACAGATTTGTCCCTTATGACAGCCCTTCAGATATTGGAAGAGGGCTTTTAGCTACAGAGCAAGGTGTCAGCTGCAGCTGCTCCACTCACCACCCCAGGGCAGGTGCGGCCCCAATTTGGCCAATGAGCCCAGGGGGTTCACGGCAACCTTATAAGCACCTGAGCGTGCCTTACCTGTGGCTGTTCTGCACGCAGATCTGAAATACAGCTTGGATTTATACACCCATAAAAAACATATATTTGTTTTCCGCTTAAGGGTTTCAAGTAGAACACTGCCTCTGCCTCCCGCCTACGCACACATTCTATCCCCCTACAGGGAGGCAAAGTATTCCCTGATCTCGGCAGGGCCCCCGCTGCAGACCTCTGGGGGCGGGTGCTCCAGGGGATTCCCTTCGAAGTTGCACGAGCAGTAATTGGACCCCCAGTCCAAGCAGAGCAGCTGGCCAAAGTCCAGCGGGAGGGCCCGCAGCTGGTTGTGGCCCAGCCAGAGGGTGCGCAGGGACCGCAGCGAGCAGATTCCCCGGGGCAAACGCTCCAGGGCATTGAACAGCAGCAGCAGCGTCTCCAGATTCTGCAGCTGGCGGATGGCGTCGGGGATGGTGCTGATGCGGTTGTCGGTGGCGTCCAGGAACACCAGGCTGCTCAGCCGGCAAAGGGCTGCGGGCAGTTCCGCCAGGCTGTTGTTGGCCAGATGCAGGCTGCGGAGTCTCTGCAGCCCCGCAATCTCCGGAGGCAGCGAGGCTAAGCTGTTGTTGCTCAGGGTCAGCCTTTCCAGCTTCGCTAAAGAGCCGATCTCAGCAGGGAGCTCCTTCAGGCTGTTGGAGTCCAGGTACAGGAAGGCGAGGTTTCGCAGGAGTCCAATTTCACGGGGGACGAGGGCCATTGTGTACTTCAGGCCACTCTCTCGTTCTGGGCTCATCTCCAGAGCCTGAAGGTCTTCCAGTGCAAAGAGGCAGGGAGGCACCGCCGTCAACTGCTTGCCTTCCAGTTTGAGTTTTTTCCCACCTTCGTGTTGAGGATCCTGTTCAGTCAGGTATTTCCACTGCAGGTCGGCGCTGAGGCAGGTCAAAGGGGAGTTGCAGCTGGAGTTCATTCTTCTACCAGGGCAGCCAGTAAGAGAGAAAAAGTCATTTTCCAGCCTCAGATGCTTTTCTTAGCCGGGCCCTGTAAGAAGCCTTTTCCTTTCCCACAACAGGTATATAAGACTTTGCTTGGAATACAATTCAAAAGCAGAGTCTTTGGGTTGCTCAGCTACATCTGGTAGGTAAACAGGCAAAACTCAGAGTGCAATTCTAACCTGGAGTTAAGCCGGCACAGTTATGCCAGCAAAATGTGGCCAGCACAAGGGCCACCATAAAGCACATTTGGACCACTCTCCGAGGCGGGAAGGATGGTGCACAGATGCGTGCCATCCTCCCTGACTCCAAGCGTGGTCCCAAACGCGCTTCATGGTGTCCCTTGTGCCGGCCAAACTTTGCTGGCCTAACTGTGCTGGCCTAACTCCAGGTTAGGATTGTGCTCAGTGTCTTTATGGAGCCTTTGACCGAATGTGTACAGCCCAGCCCACAGAGCTGCCTTTCTTCCAGTCAAGTGAACTTCTGCCTCACCTTAGAACTGAATTCTTCGGCCCTCTCCCCATCTCACATTGTCAATGTTTACCTTTCAAAAGCTCTCTTCCCACAAGCCACAAGGCGATGGTCGATTCTTCCCCTTTAGAGGCCAGATTCAAAATATTACTGCAAATGCCAGTGACTTCAAGGGCATTTACATCTTGTGTGTGTGTGTGTGTGTGTGTGTGTGTGTGTGTGTGTGTGCACGTGCGCACGCGCGCGCATGTGTTTGTTTGGGGGGGGGAGGTGAGGCTCATACCGAATCAAAAAGTTGATCTTCCGATTGTTCAGTCATCTACAACTAAGGGCCTGATCTAGTGGTGTCATTCAAATGATTTAGGAACAGGAACTCACTTTTGATTGGCACTTGTCAGGAACCCGGAACCAGCCATGGAGTCCGTTAGGATCCGGAACGCCCGTTCTGGTCCGTTCCCCCTGAATGACATCACTGGCCTGATCCTAACCAAGGGCACCTGCAAGTTGCAGTGACACTGTTTCCTACAAGTGGCCGCTTTGCACAGAAGCTCAGGCTCCTGAGGAACTTAGCATTTTGCCCCCTCCTAAGGACACCCCTGGTTTTGGAGAGATCTGCAACATTTTCCGCTTCCTTAAGAAATCTCCTGCACAGGCCTCTGTGAGTCTACTTGGACCTGGGCCGGCTCTTTAGCTGGCACAAATCCAAGCAGCGGCCAAGGGACATGTCAGGGCAAAAAGGTTTTTTGTCATGTCAGGCACCTGTTCTCTAGACTGAAAAGTCCCCCTGCCTCCCGCTCCCCATCAGTGGCACGCCCAGTAGTGGGATCTGCAAATGAAGAAGTGGAACGCTGGGTGGGACTTAGGCGGGACTACCGTTGGATTGGCAGCCCGTCTGCTCCGTTCCAACGCGCCCCCCGGCTCGCTGCGCGGGCTGCCCTGGCCTCGGAGGGGGCACCTGCTCGCCCTTCCCCCCCAGGAAGGCCTGCTCTGTTGGAACAGAGCAGACGGACAGCCAATCGCGCGTAAATCCCGCCTAAGTCCCGCCCAGCATTCCACGTCTTCATTTGCAGATCCCACTACTGGGCACGCCCCTTCTCCCAGGCGCCACAGGTACTCCTGTCATATTTGAGCCAATTCTGGGCCTCTTACAACCACAGAATGCTTCTTCCACTGCTGAAAAAACACCCACAGGATTTGGCCCTTTGCTACAAAACCAGATGTTTACTTAGCAGAGAATTGATTTTGTAGTTTAGCTTATGCGCATTGTGTTTGGCAACTCTTAGAACTGTGGTCGTTGGGAAGGAGTCTCATGCAAAGTGGCACAGTAAACACGGTGGAAAGTAATTTTTTTTTTAATCAATACAGCAATGCAAGACCCTCCCTCTTCATCCCCTCCCCTCCTCTAGGTCTCCACGTTTGAGTCTTTGCTTATGTTTTTCCTGAGCGTTGCCTGCATGCCAGGAAAAGAACGGACTGTTCATAGGGGAGATACGTGGCTTGAATCACTTGGCTTGAATCACACCAACAGTGGCAACCTCTTCCCCAGGGGAGGGGAGAACAGTTTGCAGGACTCAGGTCTTGCCTGCACAATTTGCTGACTGTTGTTGACTGCATCCTTCAATCCTACCCAGATACTGGGAGCATTTGGAGCAAACAAATAACTTGGACGTCATTCTTTCACCTCTCCTCCCGTTTTTTCTTCTTGTCATACCCTGCCTCATCTTGTGGTCGGAGACACGAGGGGACGGAAGGAATTCCGAACTGTTTATGCTCCAACTTATGCTCCAAGGGAGTTGCAACAGGATGCAGGCATCTCGTTTGCTCCCTGAGGCTTCTGGTGGGCTGCTGTGAGATGCAGGGAGCTGGAATAGGTGGGCCTTTGGCCTGATCCAGCGGGGCTCTACTTACGTTCTCTCCTTCTAGGCCACCAGAAACTGGAACTGCCTCCCAAACATTTTATAATGTCACCTCTCTCATCTTCCTTCAAAATCCTCTTTTTTCATGAACGGCTTGACACAACCTCCTTCACGCCCCCCCCCCCAAGTTGAGAGTAACTAAGTTGAACTACAAGTTCATGAAGCTAATGCAGTCTTCTCGTATCTAATGTCCCACCTTCATCTCCCTCACTGTATTGTTTCCCATGTGTCAAATTATTGCAAGCTCCATGGGGCAGGGATCTGTCCTCTGGCACTCTGTTCAACTCCATGCACAGTGATAGGGCTAAATGAACAAAAGGGGGGGGCATGTGGATGTGTGTTCATTGATACAAAACTGCCCAGAGGAAAAACATCCTAGCCCTAATTTTAATGTGATTACTGGTTGGTTCCTTGGTCAACAGTGCATTTAGTAAATTTGTTTGTACTGTTAGTTTTAAATTTCCAAAGGAGCAGAGAGGTAAAAACAGGGAAAGAATGTGGAATTAACCATGCAGTAGAACTCATTTTGTTCAAAGTGAGGGCTTTCAGCAGATTCGAAAAAGAAAGGTTATCTGAAATGAGATGGGCCAAATTTTGGCCCTGGGACCAAGGAACCACTCCATCAATCACATGAATGATACCTTGGACTTGAACAGCACTATAGTGTAGGGTGTTAAAAATGTATTAGTAGTAGGAGAGAGGTAAGAGATTTTGTATTAGTCAGATGAGTAAAGAAAATCCGAAATGTGACGGTTTTTTGCGCTCGGGGATGTAAAACAAAGAAGTAGTAAGAAAAATTTTCAAAAAAAAAATCTATATTCCTAAAAAAAAAAAAAAATCTATATTCCTAATTTTAATGTGTATGTGTGCAGATTTACTTGCAATCTGCAGTTGTTGTTCTGGGAAATCATTTTAATGACTTGTTCTTGCCAGCAGAGCTGGGTCTCCAGACCTCTCCTGTTAGTGAGCACTGCGCATAAATGCACTGGACAGTTGGCTGGGGAGCAGCTTAACAATCTCATTAGAAACTGCAGCCTCCACCTTAGTCAAACAGCACCATGAGGGATGGTTACGAAAGGAGCCTTTTATAAATAACCTCAGAGAAAAGAGCACAAAAAACCCTCAAGCACAAACACACACACACACACACACACACACACACGGGGAAAGCTTTTTGAGCGAGGGCTTAGTCCAGCATGAACAAGACAAAAACCACAAAGCAGAGTGCCTTCAATACTTCAGCAAACAGATTTATTTGCCCTCCAAATGCTCCTGGGGTTTCTCTTTCAGAAAGAAAACAGGCATCGTAATTGCTTAGAAGAGAACCCACTTGCTAAAATCACAATAATTTAGACACTCCATTTTTTTTTAATAGGAAAGCACCGATGCCATGAAAACCACATAAAAATAGCACCTTTTAAAATATATAAATAACCTTTTGCCTAGAGCGCTACCATCTAAAGAGCAAAGCCTACGAGTTTCTCTTTTGAAATGCTGGACCTTGTTCGGGGCTGCTTGACAGGTGTCCCGATTCTGCCAAGGGTCGCCCTGGGGACAAACGGCTCCTTGTGGAGGGGCAGTTTTGGCAGCACAGCTGGTGGGCAGGGAAAGGCAGGACCGGGAGAGGAGCTGAAGCGGCAGCTTTGAGCCTTCAGAAGGCAGCAAACCGGCTGACGGTGCCCTGCAGCTTCCTGCGGCCTGCCTTAACCCTTGACCTGCCTGGCTGCTCCACCTGGCCACTGTCGTCGTCGTCTTCTTCTTCTTGCATGCTGCAAGAGGAGAGGAAGGGGGCAGATTTCCTGCTCCTCCAGTGCCACTGCCGTGGCCCTGGTCCCGATGGTTGGGCAGGAAGAGGATCACCACTGCCGGACTCCTTCCTCCACCCTGCAATCCTTCAGTCCCAGCCAGTTTTGAATATGCGCCGGACAGAGAGGGAAGGAAGGGAGGAAGGGAGGAGGTGCCCACCTGTACACTGGCGCCACAGCCACCCCCTGCCTTCCCTGGTGGCCAGTCCTCCTTCGGAACAGACTGGTGGTGAAGGAGGAATCACTCCCGCTCTCGGGGTCCGGCTGCCCAGCCGGTGTCAAAGAAACCAGGGCAGGAGAGGGAGGGAGGGGTTGGATGCTGATGGGCAGGACGTGCGTGGGAGGGGAGGGGAGGGAATGGAGCGGTCAGGGCTGGTCCTGATACCCGGGGTGGCCTGCCAAAAGCTGCCCCTTTACAAAGTGGTGTGCCCGGCTCTGCTCCCCCGCACCCTCCAATGCTCTAGTGCTCCACTCCCCTGCACGTTTCCCCTTCACTTCAGCCCCCCCCCGTTCCTTCTCAATCCAGGGAGCGGCACAAAGAGGAGAAGCAGCGGAGCCAAGCAGGCCGACAGCGGTGGGCACCCCCAGCAGTCTGCAGCCCGAGGAAACCCACCGGCTCCAGGGAGGGGCCCACACTGTGGGCAGCAGAGGTTCCGTTCAGCTTCAGCCAGGCCTGGGGAAAGCACTGAGCCCCCCCCCCATGCTCCCCAACCCCAGCCCCAGGAGCTGCTCGTCAACTTTCCAAGGACTGGTCCGCGTCGGCCTCTAAACCTGCCTGTGGAAGCGGAGCTCGGCCTGAGCTTTTGGGCGCTGGGGCCCAACTGGAGGCCAAGGGTGTGTGCGCGCGCGCTGGCATGCATGGGCGCATATGCACACGTGCGTGGGGTCAGGGGTGCGCATACTCTATTTGAAGCAAACCGTTTGACATCTGGGACAGACCAGGGCAATACAAGATCTTGGGGGCTCGATCAGTGGTGTCATTCAAATGATTTAGGAACAGGAACTCACTTTTGAGTTCAAATTCAAATGTTGGAAAAAACAAAACAAAACCGGAAGCAGCCACGGAGCCCGTTAGGATCCGGAACGCCCGTTCTGGTCCGTTCCCCCTGAATGACATCACTGGGCTCAATCCAGGTCTTGGAAGCCAGGTTTCCACTGACTCCGTAACAAGTGGCGAGGGAAGGAGACAAGCAGTGAGTGGGAGGAGGGCCACCTCCGTCTTTCCCCCCAACTCCACATGCAGTTCCAGGTCAGAGGTCACAAGGAGGCGCTTAAGACCGTCTTCCACTGCCCGCCAGTTTCCCCTCTCCAAATCGCCCCACCTTCCACGGCACTGCGCAATGCAGACCTGGGCTCCGTTTCTCTATTTTCTGGACTCCGGCTATTCAGTGTCTACGCTTCACTGTCAATACATAAAACCTTTTAAAAAAACATTTTAAAATTTGCCCTGATATTAGAGGAAAATGGAAACCCTATCACCTCATGAAAGAATAACAATTAATAGCTTCTCAATTAGGATGAAGTTGACCGACCGGCAGCACTTGAAGGTTTTAATTATCTCGAAGGCCTCTCAGGAAAAAAAGTCCCGGGGAGTGTGACGGGCTGGGTGATCTCCCGGCTTCCTTGCGGAGTTCAAGTCTCAGGAGTGGGTCTGTCGGAAGTCCCAGGGGGCTGTGCCTTTTAGGGCCCCTTGACGTTGCTGGGCCTGGCAGCCAAACTGGCATAGTAGGCGCACTGAGACGGGTCACACTGTCCGTTGGCCCCTGGAGGGCCTTGGGGGCCCATCAGGCCAGGGACACCGGCTTCACCTTGCGGGCCTGGGGCTCCCGGCATCCCGTCTTTGCCGTAGCCAGGTTCGCCTGGGACACCTACGGAGCAAAGCATTCTGGGTAAATGTCATTGCTAGCGGCTGAGTCACACTCACGTGCTACCACAGGAGATTTTTTTTATGGTGTTCCATAATGACACAGAAGTGGGAAATGGCTGTAAAAGTCATATAGCAGAAAGATGGGCTACACGTTTAAAGCTAAATACATCCATCTAGGTATCAACGTTATTTTATATCAAAAAGCATTGAAACCATTCTTGCTCACACCGAGGATCTTTTCAAGGGCTACATACAAGTAAAAATTTGAATGTCTCACACCTCTATAATGAGGTTATTCCAGTGATGTTATGCTGCCGGAACGCTGGGCGGGACATCCGGGTGATCGACAGCCCGCCCGTTGCGTTCCGGAGCATTACGCTGTTTGCGTAACGTACGCAAGCGGCGTAATTGGTTACGCAAACGGCATAACGCTCCGGAACGCAACGGGCGGGCTGTCGATCACCCGGATGTCCCGCCCAGCGTTCCGGCAGCATAACACCGCTGGGTTATTCCAAAGCACAGTATTCATGGGCCATCTTTTTTTGACGTGTTGCTTTATTTTAAAACTTCCACCCTGCTTTCTCTGGCTGTTCAAACCAGCTTGAACCCAGCCAGGAAAGGGAGAGCCACAGCTCTGTGGCAGAGCTAAAGGACTGACACCCAACCCCTGGCATCGTCATGCTCAGGAAGCAGGGCTGGGGGATACTCTAGAGACCCGCTGCCAGCGTGGGCAGATCAAACTAGACTAGGTTTGAGCGCACCCCAGACACAGAATTTGCAGTAAGCGCAATTAAAGCAAGTCACTGACAAAGACTTGTAAGCAATCCCTTGCAGTGTTCTCAGGAGCATCGCTTGAACATCAAGCAGCCACAGCCCTCAGCAGATGTCGGGGAAGAGAGTACAGGAGTCTACTGGCTAGCAGTGCTTCCCCCACCCCATCAACTGGGCAGGCCCCTGAGCATCCGGCGTTCCATGCTTGCTCGGACCAGTGCTGAATATGGGGACACCAGGAGGCATGGCCAGGGAGCACATCAGGGCTGAGACTAGCCAGAGGATTCCAGCCAGAGGGGTCACCCTGTCCATTGGCACCTGGAAGGTGCTGAATACCACAACAGGGCTAATGTCTTCAATGTGTTTCTAATCACCAAGAGCTGCAGGCATCCTACATAAGAGGACAGGCTCCAGGGAGGCTGGTGCTAGCATGTATTCGCAACAATGCTGCCCATCAGGTTCTGCAGCCCTTGGACCAGGAAAACAAAGAAGTCTGGGCAGGAGCTACTGAGCTGTAAGCAGTTTCTGATTTTCCATCTGGCAGAAACACAGGGAGCAAATCTTACTCAATTGTGTGTCGTCGTCCCCCAAAATTGTACAGTGCCTATCAACTTTTCTCATGACAGCGGTTCCCAAACCCTCCAGGAGCACTGTGTTTGTGGGGGCCGGGCAAAGACAGCAATGCAACCCCCAGGCAAGGCATTTGCAGCTTCAGGCTGCAAGAGGTGCAGGGAGCAAATGGCTGCAGAACTATAAAAAAAAGAAGAAGCAAAGTTCTGCCGCTGTTTGGGGAGCCCCTCGGAGTCTGCAGCAGCGATAGGGAAGGCACTGGCAGCCCTTGTTGCTGCCTCCATGCTGCCCCCGCCCCTTAAAGGCAGAGGGGCAGAGGCTTTCAGGCTGGGGCATCGCGACACTCAAGTTTGGAAACCTCTGCCTAGTGGCGGATCTAGGTGGGGGCAGGGGGGCAAGAGCCCTAGGCGCCATCTTGGGGCTGTCTAGGGGGGCGCCAGTGGCCCCCGCAACATTGTGCGGGTAGACCTGGGCTCCCATGGGGGCGCACTTCTATTGGGTGCCCTGGGCGCCATTTTGACTAGGTCTGCCCCTGCCTCTGCCGTATGATATTGGGGATCCAGTTAAGTGTTTCTGACGAGTACCAAGGTCAGATGATCAGCCTGCACAAAAAGACCTTGTCTGCTTATGTTGTTGTTTTTTTTCTAGGCAGGTGAGATGTTGATGGTCCTGCACACCTCGACAGGCAGCACCCTCACACAGAGCATAGCACAAGACCACTGCTTGCCAGAGTTTGACGCTCTTAAGCTGGAGAAGCACCTGGTGGTCCAGGTGAACGATGCCGGACGTCAGCGTGGAAACGAAGACCTGGCCTGCTGTGTCACTCAGACCACAGGGTAATGGTCAAGGAAGCAGATCCTGATAATTACCAATATTTTGATGGCTGAGGACTTCTTTCTGGGTCTCCCAATTCCAAACCTGCATCATACTAGATTCAGCCAACTCATGTGATTAACCAGCACTCACCTGGAATCCCCGGAGGTCCTTTTTCACCCCGCTGACCAATTCCAGCGTCTCCTTTGTCTCCTTTGTCTCCTCTTTCGCCTGGTGGGGGGAAAAACACTTAAGTTCAATGAACAGAGTTTAAAATGATATAAAGGACAGGGGAATAATGTCCTGATTAGGACAATTTGACCACCACTGACCCAGAGGTGTACCCAGAGGGGGGTCCCAGCACTAGGTTTTGCAAGCCACCACTCCCCCTCCTCTTCAGAGCCTCTCCCAGTGGCTAGAGCAAAACGGAGACTACATTGGCTACAAATGGCTCTGAAGAGGAGGGGGAGCAGCTGCTTGCAAAACCTAGTGCTGTGACCCCCCTCTAGGTACATTTCTGCACTGACCTATACATTATCATGGACCAATTATCTCTGGTCTGAACGTAACCTACCTGTGCTCCCTCTCCCGGTTTCTTATGCAATTTATATGTTTCTGGTGCTACCATGTCTATATCATACTAAAATATACCAACACTTGGGCTTGATATTAGAAGTTGTAGTTCGTAGAAATTGCAATTGAACAGTCCTCAGGGTCTCTATGCATTTATTTGAAGCCCTTCTAGTTACTAATCTGTCGGCAGTGGAGGTCTGTTGAGAACAGGGAAATACACAGCCTGAGTTCAGACATAATGCCAAACCACTATTAAACCATGATTAAACTACGGTTTAGCATTACTAGCACGAGCCTTGGGTTCCTATGCACTGACTTCCCCTTTTTGTGCAAGGGTCAGATGTTTGTGGTTGTGCTGCAGGTTAAACAGCTGCTGCTGAGCTTTCTGACCGGAAGGCTGGGAGTTCAAGACCACGCAACGGAGTGAGCTCCTGTTGCTTGTCCCACCTCCTGCCAAATCTAGCAGTTCAAAAGCACGTAAAAATGCGAGTAGATAAATGTGGGCCACTTTGATGGGAAAGTAATGGTGTTCCGTGCGCTAAGGCGTATAGTCATGCTGGCCACATGACCACGGAAGCTTGTCCTTGGACAAACGCCAGCTCTCCAGGCTTAGAAACGGAGATGAGCACCACTCCCTACAGTCGGTCACGACTAGACCATTTGGTCATGGGGGGAGGGGGAACCTTTACCTTTACAGACATTTGCAGCTTCTGTTGGTAATTTGAAACAATCACAGAATTTGTCTCAGATTGCCAACATGAACATTGATAATCCTCACAGTTTGGACATTCACTCCTATGTTTTGAAAATAGGGTTTATAACGTAAATGGATCTAGGTTCAGTTGATCCTATGTTCAATCTAGCAAAGTAGATATAGAAGGAAATTGGTAAGAAAGTTCTGAATATAGCAAATGATCAGTATTATATATATATATATATTTAACAAATGGAATTCATGAAATGTTTAAATTTTTGAAAAAATGGAATTACTGCTAATTTCCAGGCTATGTATTATTACTGTCATTTATTTTCCTTCTAGGATGCCAATATTGCAGAACTTCCAGAGCCCAGAAGGTGGAAAAAGAAGACAAGCACACTTGGGGTCTCAGGTCGGGCACTTCACGCCTTGCTTTGGGGCCGTTCTCACCTTTGGGGCCGTTCGGTCCTGACGGTCCTTCCAAGCCTGGTTGTCCAGGTCTTCCGGGCTCTCCTGGGGGACCAGCCCTACCTGGGGGGCCTTCCTTACCAGGTGTGCCTGGGGGTCCAGGTCTACCTTGAGGTGCTTTGATGTGGGATGGCTGCATCTGGCTCACGAGGTAGGCCAGCCTGGCTGCAGGGAAACAGAAAAGGATGATCTTTTTTTTCCCCAAGTCCAAATGGCCCTACAAGGCACTAAAAAGTCCCAGTCTCTGCATTCAGAAGCATGAAATGAAACCCAATACATTCAGAAATGGCTAACTATATTTTATTTATTTATTTATTTGAAGAATTTATACCTTGCCTTTCCCATGCCGAAGCAAGTGCCCAAGGCGGCTTACATGGGCAGGCTTGTCTAAACCACCATTTTTTTTCAATGGTTTTTTACAAATCTACAGTATTCTTGTGATCTGCCGATTAATCCTCAGTCCCAGATGTCGCCTTCACAGTGTGGTTCTCTCCTTTGGCTGCCTGCCATCAAGCCTCAGCAGGCAAACGCAAGTCAAGCCTGGGCAGGTCCTCAGGGTCGTATTCCCTTCTTTGCCGGCTGGCCTCCTCACACACTCCACCGCAACTCTCCCTGGCGTTGAGCTAATCAGCTCCACAGAGACTCCGTTTTCCACCACAGGTACTGCAGCTTGTCACAGCCTGGCATTCGTCTCCCATCCAAAAGCAAACCGCAGATTTTCCTGCTTAGCTTCAGGCAGCGCCAGCAGCTCAACCATCAGTCCACACCTCCTGCCAAGCACCCCCCCCCAAATTTGGGTGTATACAATGCCAAGGTCAAATGAAAATGGGCTCATGGGAACACAGTCAGAAAGCAATTCCAAGGCAGGCACCTAATTTTGAGAAGCACATCACAAACTCTCGGGGCTTGGTTGTTTAGAGGAGCCACCAAATTCAAGTCATGCTTGACTTTCACAGACATTTCAGTGGCAATGCTAGTTCAAACTGAGTTTAAAGTTTGGAACGGCCTATTGTAGCCCTCATTTTATATCCACAGACCATATGCTCGGATATCTCAGGGGATCCAAACAGCTGTTCTCACCATCAAGTTGTTTTCCTAACTCTTCTTGAATGAGCCGCCTTAGACTTTCCACGGATGGAGGGTCACCCTATGCGGGAGAGAAAAAAGAGAATATACGGATGCTGCATTAAGAATTGTGGCTTACACGATGGAACCATCACCAAGTAATGATTCAGTGACAGCAGCAGTTTCTGATGCAATTCGAGGGAGATTTCAACGTGTGATGAAAACCTGCCCCATTCCCATTTATTTGCTTGTTTTGCCTTAGAACTTGCCAGAAGTTCTTGTGCAAGTTCAGCTGTTTATGAGAGGCTGGGATATTAGCAGGCTGAACCATGTGGTCAACCCCATTTCCGGCAGCCATGGACATCTGCAGTTATGGCACATTCCTCCCTGCCTAGAGACTGGCATGCCCTTACTGAATGGGCAGCTAAGCCTTTTATGTCTCGGTAAGGAGGTGGGCCGGTGTTTTGCCACAGCCACGGCTTCTGCCAGGGGCTGCAGGCTCTTTTGGTCAGAGGAAGGAACAAATAGCGTTCAAGTGTTACACATAAATGACAAGACTTTATTACACAACAACAACAAACATGAACAAACACAGAACACAGGAGCACTTCTGAACCCCAGAGGTATCCCCAGGCACCCGCACTTACAATGAGGCATCCCGCCCCAGGCAACACAGCCTCCCGCAGAATCTGGGGGAGTGTTCAGGCAACCCTCCGGACACCGCAGCCTGCCAGCGTTCACAAGGCCCCAAAGCCAGGCTTTTATTGGCCACAATACCAGCTGAAGGGCCAGGAGTTGACTAGCTGGCCAATCCCACACAGACACTTGCTTGTTGAACTACACTGCTGAGGATAATTTGCGCAGTAAGACTAGCAACAGCTGGGGCTCTTGCTCTGTGTCCAAACTCTCCTGGATGTTTCCCCTGGGGAAAAAACTCCACTAGGACTCCCAGAGGCCAGGAGACACCCAGGTGATTTTTGTGGGCTGGCACCGGCCATTACAGATTGGGGGGCCAGGTGGATTTCATCTGTCCGATCAGGTTACTTGATGATATCATCAAACCAAGGTGGCCCAAGCAAAGCACAGGGGCATTCTCTGAGTGTTCTGCCTGGCCTACTGTGAACATGGAAAGCACACCCATTTATTCTCCCATAAGGGCAGGGACCAGAGTTTCATCAACAATGTAAGTAGACAGCAACCGGGAAGGTATGTATAGCTAAATGCATTGTTTTTTATATTGATTTCTTGGCCCGTTTCCCGCCAAACTACCTGAGAAACTTCACAAGTTTAGCAAGCTTGGGGGAGTTGGTGCACTTTGACCTTGAGTAATATTCCAGCTCGATCGGCTGATTGTTATTGGCTACTGGGTCAATTGGATCATTTAGAGCGCAGTCCTATCCTGGGGTTAGGCTGGCACATTTAGGCCAGCAAAGTTTGGCTGGCACAACGGCCACTGTAAAGTGTGTTTGGACCACTCTTGGAGTCAGGGAGGATGGCGCACGTCTGTGTGCTGGCCTCTCTGACTCAGAGAGTGGTCCAAACTTGCTTTACGGTGTCCCTTGTGCCGGCCAAACTTTGCTGGCCTAACTGTGCCGGTCTAACTCCAGGTTAGGATTGCGCCCCTAATAACTGGAAGAACTTGATTGCTGATACACGCTGGTAAAACAACTGTTATAACTGTGCATTAGAAAGGGGGAGCATTTCTCCCCAAATCCAGTTTCACTGACTCACCCTGGGCCCAGGAAAGCCTGGCTGCCCCGGAGGTCCTGGGGGTCCGCCCTGCCCCATGTCTCCTGATGGTCCTGGTGGCCCCATTAATCCAGTGTGCCCCTTGCGACCAGGAAGGCCGGGGTCACCAGGCGGGCCCTTCTCTCCTGCTGTGCCTTTCTCCCCTTTATTTCCAGGGTCTCCCTGTTGGATAAAACGAGCGTAATTAGTCAAAGGAGCTCTTGGAAACCATTGTCACCAGGCAGGTGACAATGAATCTAATCAATCAATCTAACCAGTAGTCTTAGGCTAAACATTTCTGATGGTCCTCAAATTAAGTGGAAGTGCTAGTAATCGATTGCAACTATTGATGCTTATTGGGACCTTTTGGAAATTACCTATTACAGTGTTATTCAAACTGTGGGTCAGGACCCACTTGGTGGGTCACGACCAGTGATGGGATCTAAAAACGACCTGTGGGAACGCTGGGCAGGACTTCCGCAGGGTTCCGCGTGATTGGTTGCCCGTCCGCAGCGTTCTGCAGCTGTCCTGGCCTCGAGGGGGGGGGCTGCCCCCGGTTAGCGCGCCCCACTGCTGCTCGCCCAGGCACCCGGCACAACCCTCACCCATCCTCCACAGCGAGCAGGAGCCCCCCCACCCGAGGCCAGGGCAGCTGCGGATTGCCGCAGACGGGCTGCCAATCATCCGGATGTCCCGCCTAAGTCCCGCCCAGCGTTCCCTCAGGTCGTTTGTAGATCCCATCGCTGGTCACGACCTGATGTCAGGTGGGTCACGGAAAGCTGGGAGCAGCCATCTTGGAAACTGCAACCTTACTCTTGCTATATTCCTTTTGCGAGTGTTTATAGGTTGAATTTTCAAGTGAGGATTTTTTTAAAAAAATATTTTTAGTTCAGTGCTTTTACACCATACTTTGTCCTAATCTTGCTTTCTGTCAGAGATGCTTCATGGTGGTACAATTGCTGCAGTCCAAGAACACCAATTTACATTTCAGGAGTGTCATGTTATTATGTTACAATGACAGCACTTCCTGCTTGATGATGTCACTTCCTGCCACAACATCACTTCCAGGTTAATGACATGTGGATCCTGACATGAGTGCCATTCTGAAAAGTGGGTCCCAATCTAAAAAGTTTGAATAGCACTGACCTATAAAATGGTCAGATTGGACAAGGGTAGCGAATTCCACAGGAGCTGAGAGATGTATAGACCTGCACCATGGCAAATAATAGCACGAGGAAATGCCTTATTGTTGAGTTATTAAGGGAGCAATGATAAATGGCATTCCTCACCTGCTGCTGGCCCTTGTCGGCCTTGTTTAGGGCATACACTGACATTAGTTATTATATACCCTCCAACCAGAGCCTGCCCATCCAGGAGGCCAACTGAAGTGCTCAGGCAGCAGATTGGGAGCCTATCCCAGTCTGCCTACCAACCCCTACTATGTCTCCTCCTCTTTGTGCTGTCTGGATTGGAAAAGGGATAGGGAGGAAGAGGAAATGTGGAGGGGACGAGGACTTAGGAGAGCGGGAGCCCAAGCCTAGCCAACCTTCTGGCATTGGTGCAGCCATGGCAATGGGGCGTGCTCTGCATCCTGCTGTGGGGGGGGGCAGTAATGGAGGCTTCCACAAGGTCAGAGTCCTTCCCTCAGGGCTGCTTTGCATCTGCACTGGTGCTGGAGCATTTGCTAGGATTGGCTCCAAAGAGGAGCAGAGGCTGGCACATCTTTGGAAAAGGGAGGCAGCATTTGGCACCCTCCGCAGGCATCAGGAGGGCTTGGGCAGGCCTGGCACCAACTTACCCTGTCACCTTTGCTTCCAAGTTCCCCTGGTTTCCCTGGAGAGCCCTGCAAGGAAATAACAGGTCTGAGACTAAAAAAGGCAGTATGAAATGCTCTATGGACAGTGGCGTCTCTACAGGGAGGGCAGAGCTCTAAGTTTTGCAAGGAGCCTTACCCTGTCATGTCAATCCCTCCTCTCCCTAATTGCTGCTGTAGCCAGTAAGCAACGCCAAGATGTTGCTGTTCCCTGTGAGGATTGGCTAAAACGGTGCAGGAAAGGAGTGATTTCCACTGCAAGGTCAGGCTTCTTGCAAAACTTAGAGCTCTGCCCTCCCTGTAGGGACACCACTGTCTATGGAAAGGTTGTTGCTTCCTTTGGGATTCTCCCCTTTAAAAAAAGAGCAAAATTAACACACTGCAACTGTAAGGGTGAATCCCTGAAGTGGGGAATCTTTGCCTCAGCCAATGAGAAAGCAGCAGGGAGGCAAAGAGAAAAGTAACCCTTGGGAATCTGAAAAGGTTGGACGATCGGAAAACTGGTAGAAGAAAGCTAGGAAGAAATACTCCTGAAGAGTAATAACAGTGAACTATTAAACACTTTTGGAAAGCTAGCAGGGACCCTATACTCCTGTCCTTTCAGTTAGTCGCACAGGGTTGAAAATCTGTATTCTGGAGCTCTGTTTCTAGGGCAATTACCTGTCAAAACACATTGTCTGTCCCTCTTCTTCCAGGAGACAATTGCCCTAGAAACAGAACTACAGAACCCAGACAAGTTTTCTGGGAGCCAGAAGTGACATTGCAAGAGGTCAAGACCATCGAGGAGACCACAGAAGAGAAATGCTGACAATCTCTGTTTTGGATGGAGGATTTTTTTTAACTTGGAGAAGGCTTCAGCACTGACACTTCAGGACTCATAGAGAAGAGGAGAATTTATCAACAATAACAGTTTGGCTGTATAGGTGGAGTACAATGTAGTGAGTATACAATGCATAAGCATAGAGAGATAATAGAAATTTTGTATTTAGGGTTCTTTTCAAATAATAACTTTGGAGGTATTATCACAGGTGCTTTTCTTCTCATCCGTAAGGAAATACCACTAGTATCTTACTAAGACATCGACATAAGAACATAAGAAGAGCCCCGCTGGATCAGGCCAAAGGCACATCTAGTCCAGCTTCCTGTATCTCACAGTGGCCCACCAGGTGCCCCAGGTTGCTCGGTAGACGACAAGATGCCTGCATCCTGTTTCCACTCCCTTGCACCTGGCATTTTGAAGTAGCCTATTATTAATGTAAGAAGGTTGCACCACCCATCATGGCCTATAGCCCACGATGGACTTTTCCTCCATAAATCTGTCCAATCCCATTTTAAAGGCAACTAGGCCAGATGCCATCACCACCTCCTGTGGCAAGGAGTTCCATAGCTTAATTACCCGCTGGGTAAAAAAGTATTTCCTTTTATCTGTTTTAACTCTCCCAGTACTCAATTTCAGTGGATGTCCCCTGATTCTAGTGTTGTGAGAGAGGGAAAAGAACATCCCTCTATTGACTCTATCCCTCCTGTGCATAATTTTGTATGTCTCAATCATGTCCCCCCTCAGGTGCCTTTTCTCCAGACTGAAGAGCCCCAAACACTGCAGTCTTTATTCATAAGAGAGGCGCCCCAGCCCTGTAATCATTTTTGTCACTCTCTTCTGCACCTTTTCTAGCTCCACTACGTCCTTTTTGTGAGGTGGTGACCAGAACTGTACGCAGTACTCTAGATGTGGCCAATTTGTACAATGGCATGATAATATTGGCTGTTTTATTCTCAACCCCTTTTTTAATTACCACAAGCATGGAATTGGCCTTCTTAATTGCTGCCGCACACTGGGTCGACACCTTCATTGAATTGTCCACCAGCACCCCAAGATCTCTCTCCTGAGCTGTCACAGACAGCTCAGAACCCATAAGCTTATAGGTAAAGTTTTGATTTTTTGCCCCAATGTGCATCACTTTACACTTGTCAGATGAAACACATCTGCCATACTTACCTCGCAATACTTACAGTACCATCAACACTTACAATATCATCACAATACTTACCTCTTTCCCCGGGAGCCCCTTCTCGCCTGATTCTCCCTGTGGAACAGGAAACATAAAGAGCATTAGAGCTTCTTCGGGAACGTCTGAGCACCAGTTGCACTTGTGACCTTTCTTTTGGGTTTTGTTTTCCTGCACATGGTTCCCATCAGTTCACACTGCTCCATCATCAACCCTTAACTAACAAGATCCTGTTCTGAGTGTCATCTGATTTGTCAGCATCCGGGTTGGCTACTTACAGGAGGTCCCCGCGGCCCCATGAATCCAGGAAGTCCTGGGCTGCCGGGTTCGCCTTTGCTGCCTTTGGGACCCTTCAAGAAGACAAAATGAAAGAGGTGCTAGTGCCCATCCCAATTAATTAATTAATTAATTAATTAATCGATTAATTAATTAATTAATTATTATTAAATGCCCGAAGGCACCCAAGGCGGCATTACAACACAAGACACAACAAAATACAGAATTTAACATTAAAAAAACAATTTAAAAACAATATTAAAACAATACAATTTAAAGTTTAAAAAAACAACAACAAGCCCCATGGATCATAAGATATAATCAAGATATAAAAGTGTAAAAACCAGCCAGCCAGCCTGTCGACAGTTAAAAGCTTTTTGAAATAAAAAGGTCTTCAGCCCCCGCCAGAATGTTGCCAAAGAGGGAGCAGTTCTCAATTCTAAGGGGAGGGTGTTCCAGAGTTGGGGGGCCACCACCGAGAAGGCCCTCTTCCTGGCCGCCGCCCCTCTCACCTCTCCTGGTGGCAGCACAGTCAAAAGGGCCCCCCCAGATGATCTAAGAATACGGGTTCTCTTTTAATAATAATTTAATTTATATAATTTAATTTATAATAAATAATAATTTAAAAGCCCCATTGCATTAGTGGCACTGATTATCACTGCTTCTGATAATCAGGTGCAAGGTTATCACCACTGCTTCTGGTGCAATGGGGTTCTGGGGGTGCTGCACTGGCCCCCGGATTCAGCTGCAGAACCAGCACCAGGACAGTTTGAACACTGGCGGTCCTAACATAGAACAGTCTCCTCTGATAAAACAGAGCGCCTCTTAACCAAGGCAGTGGCCCGTATGGAACAGCTTCATATACTGAGCAAGATCCTTGGTCCATCTGGCTGAGCAGTTTCTTTGTGTGCATGTTTGTGATGGACGGGGGAACAAGCACAGTACTTACGGGGTTACCTGGGGAGCCGGCTTCCCCCGGTGGGCCTGGTGCTCCATTCTTGCCCTGGAAGTTGGGAAGAACACTGCAATCAGTCTCAAGTTCCCAGGCAGTCTAGAACCAGTCCTGCTTTCTGCTTGACCTAATGGGTGATCATCTCTACTAAGGAAGCAGAAAATGTTGGCAATCCTTCCAAAACTAATGGAGTTCCTAGAGGGAGGCAAGAAAAAGCTAGGTTTCTCAGGAGCCTGAGCTCCTGTGTAAAGCACCCCCTCCTCCTCGCTAGGTTAGAGGCTTTGCTCTAGAAGCCGAAAATGGCTCTGAAGGCGAGGGCGAGGGGCCGCTTTACACAGGAACTCAGGCTCCTACAAAACGTAGCATTTGCTCTCTTCTAGCAACGTCATGGTCCAAAACTCAGTTATCTTCCCTTCGAAGTGTTTCTCCTTGGCAGCAAATGGTAGGCAAAATTCTGTATCCTGGGCTTCATCAAATGTGCACATCATGTTAATGACTTCCAGCCAGGATCCAATGCTGGCCACGAGGCAGGGGATATGCACCACGACTAATAATCTGCATTGTTTTTTTCTGTGGGTCCCAGATCAGGATGGCCACTTGAGTACGGATCTTGGGGGGGTGTTTCCCAGACTGTTACCCATCATGTACTGAAACAACTCACCGTCACTCCTCTGAGTCCTCGTGGGCCCTGCGGCCCTGCAGGCCCCGGATCCCCCTGGAATGCAAAAGATACCGTTGCGCTTAGCGGATCCATTACACGGAAGGGACTCCTGTTGCCAGCGGGATACCTGGGCTGTGTCATCAGAACGTTTTGGGATGCCTTGAGATGGGACTCTGTGCTCAAGCTCGGCCAGAGTACCAGTATTATGATCACTGACCCCAACTGCCTTCCGATTCAGCATATAGCTCTAACTTGAAACTTTCCAGGTAACATCAACTGCTATGTTTTGTACAAAGCCAAGATACTTCAAGATATAACTATATCCAGTGATGGGATCTGGTAACCAGGATCCGGAACGCTGGGCGGGACTTACGCATGATTGGCAGCCCGCCTGTTCTGTTCTGCCGCCTGCCTGCCAACCGTGCGGGCTGCCTCCGGTTGGCGCGTCCCACCGCTGCTCGCCCAGGTACCCGGCGCGCCCCTCACCCGTCCCCCCCGGCAAGCAGGCACCCCCTCCGAGGCCAGGGCAGCCCGCACGGCGGGCGGGCAGGTTGCAGAATGGAACGGGCAGGCTGCCAATCACGCGTAAGTCCCGCCCAGTGTTCCGGATCCTGGTTATCAGATACCATCACTGACTATATCCCATCCAGAGTGAAGGGGCATCCTGCATTTTTGGGTTTGTGTGGAATTATGCTTTGGCCCAACTCCGGTAATGGAACTGCCCACTTTAACAACAAGAAACACTTTTACTTTGCCCCGAACCGGATACTTACATCTTTCCCTGGCTGTCCCTCCCTGCCTGGGGGCCCTGCTGGGCCTGGTTCTCCCTGTAACACAGAAGAAATAGAGCAAAACATGGAGCAAAACAAAGACCAAACTGGAAAGAAAAAGATTTCCAATGGCTCAGCTGTTTGGAGGAGACACAAAATGCAGCCAGGAGAATTCCAAGGCAGATACTCCTCATTGTACCTTATTTTTTTTATAGATCAGCTTTAATTCTTAGCAATGTGCAAAACTTTCTCTTCTGTTTTCACAGATATTTTCATATTGTTGAAAAGTTTCATTATAGCTTCAGGGAAATTTGTACACTTTCTAAAAGTGCATATCCAGACTTGGCAGGAAGCAGAGCTTTCTGATTTGCCTTTTTGCACTTTGTTTGGAGACAAGAAGTCATGCACTGGGCGCTTACAGACACATAGATCTTTTTTTTTTTTTAATTTGCTGAAGCGTATAGATGCAAAGACCCTTCCCCTTTTCAAGCAAAAAGGTCCTATTAAATTGCAGGAATGGTGTTAAAGTGCCTTACTCCTGTGCTGGAATAGGGAGGCCAGCCAACCTGACCCATATCCAGTGCGGGGTTGGGGCTTCATGCAGTGCAAATCAGAGCAAGGGAAATTTTTACCCTTACTGTGTTATCATGGCCCAATATAGCTTTTTGGAGCTGCACCAGATAAATTGATGATGCAACTCCAACCGGCAACTGTATAAGGCCTACTGGACTGGGGTAGGATTCAGCCTAAAAGCTGGAGGCCAGCCCCACCCTGGGCTAGTCCACCATAGGCTGCTCTCCCCCTGCTTTATGGCGCATTTGCAACACTCCTGGGCCAGTACAGTAGACTTGTGCCGGACAAAAGAGCGCTTAGGATTGTGCTCTTTAACTCTTTTTATCTAACCCAGTGGGTAGTTAATCTGTGGAACTCTTTGCCACAGGAGGTGGTGATGGCATCTGGTCTGGATGCCTTTAAGAGGGGATTGGACAGATTTCTGGAGGAAAGGTCCATCGTGGGCTATAGGCAATGATGGAGTGTGCAACCTCCATACAAAGGTGGTGGGCTACTTCAGAGTGCCAGGTGCAAGGGAGTGGCAACAGGATCCAAGCATCTTGTGGTCTCATGCTTCCCTGGGGCACCTGGTGGGCCGCTGTGAGATACAGGAAGCTGGACTAGATACAGAGGCGGATCTACAGGGAGGGCAAATCTCTAAGCGTTGCAGGAAGCCTTACCCTGTCGTGTAAATCCCTCCTCTCCCTTGCTGCTGTAGCCAGTAAGCAACGCCAAGATGTTGCTTTTCCCTGTGAGGATTGGCTAAAACGGTGCAGGAGAGGAGTGATTTCCACTGCAAGGTAAGCCTTCTTGCAAAACTTAGAGCTTTGCCCTCCCTTAGATCTGCCTCTGACTAGATGGGCCTTTGGCCTGATCCAGCAGGGCTCTTCTTATGTTCTTATTTGGGAGTAAGTTCCACTGAACTCAATACTTCTTAGTAGACATGCACAGGATTGCACTCTAAATTGTGCATGCTTATTTAAAATGTAGATCTTCCAGCTATTATTTATCTGGTTTCCATGCACCAGGAATATATATCCTGGTGAAAATACAGTTGGAGAAAAGAGGTTGACCTCCTGCTTTGATAATGATGGGACGGTGTTCAAGCACTGTAGTGCAATTACATGGAGACAGGTTCAGACAAGTGATGTGCTTTGCTTTTCACTAGGACTGTTCTCTGGCAGGTACATGGTAGACTATCCAGGACCAGAACAAGGCAACAAGGATGGAGATGGTCCATTGGTGAGTCTAGGAAGCATTCAATGGTCTTTTGGGGCCCACAATTGTTGCTGAGACTACTGTAATCCTTCACTGGCAGTCACGGGCTACCACGGAATGTGTGTCTGGCACAGTGAAGAACACCTTTTCATTGTCATTATATTGCTAACGATCTGAGCCTTTTTGACTTGAAACATTCCGTTTATCACATTTAAGAGAACGGTGAAATCCAAGGGAAGTGCAAATTAGAACATATCAGACCAGTCATTTTCAACCACTGTGCCATGGCATACTGGCGTGCCGTGAGAGGTCCACAGGTGTGCCGCAGGAATTTGGAGGAAGGTCATTTATTAGTAGGGCCAATCAGGGATGTGAGCCCTCCCATTGGCAGCATAGTGCGCCTTACCAATTGTCAAAAAACTGATGGTGTGCCTTGTCAATTTTAGTACCTTCTCAGTGTGCCTTGAGATGAAAAAGATTGAAAATTGCTGTATTAGACAGTGACTATGCTTGAATACAGGACTTCATACATGTTACTTACTCTTGAACCAGGAGTTCCTGCATCTCCTCGGGGTCCCTTAAATCCCTGCAATATGAGATGGAAAGGCATAAGAAAGCTTCCTTTAGCTATGCAGTGCACACAAGGAAGGCTCTGAAGCTCTTCCTAGCACTGCCTTAGGCCCACCTCAGTGTAATTCTTTCTTGTTTCAGACATGCAATCTCCTATACACTCAAATGCCTGCTGCATAAAAAATGGATCATGATTTTCAGCATGGCTGTTTCCTGAATTCACAATATGCGCACCAGCTCCTCCTCCACAAAGTGCCCACTCAGAAAGGCAGCCGTGTTTACGGATCATAGCTGCTTGCAACTAGACTTACCGGCAACCCCCTTGCTCCCTCTGGTCCAGGTAGCCCGGGCTCACCAGACTTGCCCTGAGGGAAACAATATCCAGAAAGAAGTCATTTCTAACGTACCAGACACTCATTGAACAATCTGTACAGTTAGTCCTCGTTATCTGCTAGGATTAGGTTCCCAGAAACTCTCGCAGATAATTAACCATTGATGCTATGAAATAAATGGGGTTAGGTGCAAAGGGCACCTTCTCGGCCATCAGAAGAATCCAGCAGAGACCCTCAGGAAGCCAGCAGAATGCAGCAGGAATGCCACAACGTATCTGAATATTGCAGAGACCTTCCAGAGGCTGCAGGGACCTTCGGAATGGCCTTTGCAGCCAGCCCAGACCCCTTAAAGCAGCGGTTCTCAACCTGGGGGTCGCAACCCCTTTGGGGGTCAATCAACCATATCAAAGGGGTCGCCGCATCGGAGGTTGAATCGGGGAGGAGGAGGCGGTGCCCGGAGGAGGAGACCCTCCCGGGAGTGGGAGGGTCGAGAAGAGGCTCTCCTCTCAGCTGACTGGCACTCTGAGGGTTAAAAGGAGCGACTCTGGATTCCTAGCGGGGCGAATCGGAAAGGGGCCACCACCTTTTTTGTCCCGGCAGGCGGGGAATCAGGCGGGGGGGAAGCTGCGTCTTCCCCCGCCTGATTCCCCGCCGGCCGGGAGGAACCGCGCGCGCGTGTGCAGCCGGCAGCCAGCAAAGGGGGAAGTTGCGCAGGGGTGCGAAAAGCTGCCTCGGAGTCTCCGAAGCAGATTCTGGGAGCGCTTCACCTCCCCGTTTCCGACCAGGAGGCCGCCCCGTTGGAAGGAAGCCTCTCGGCTCTCCAGGGGGCCACGAGGTGGCTGCGGGGGCTCCAGCCGGGGCAGAGAGCGGGAGGCTCCTGCTGGCACCGAGACGGAGGGGGGAAGGGGGGTTTGACGACACCCTCTCCTTCCAGGCCCCCGAGGCGAGATCCCGCTTCGAGGAAGCGCGCTGAGAATCACGCCGATATTTGCCAAGGCGGCCTTGATGCGATCCTGCGGCTGTTCGATTTGCGCCCTGCCAAAAGCACGCGGGGGGCGTTGGGCTTTTGTGCTGCGGCCCAGCAGTTCGTCGAGGATTTCATATCCATCGTTTCCAACTGCCCCCCCCAACTCCCGAAGACAGCACTCGGACTGTGGAGCCGCCCCGTCGCCTCCCCTTTCGCACAGGTGTGCACGTGTGAACGGGCGGGGGGGGG
>JAJKFI010000036.1:6441618-6451950 GCA_029204185.1 Lerista edwardsae | reverse complement strand
TTATTATTATTATTATTATTATTATTATTATTATTATTATTATTATTTATTAAATTTCTACCCCGCCTTTCTGCCCAAAGGCACTCAAGGCAGCATTACAAAAATTAAAACACAATAAAATAATTCCATCAATTAAAAGACAAAAATTAAAAACAATATTAAAAATAAAACATACAACAAGCCAATCCCATGGATCATAAAATGTACGAAGATATAAAAAGGATGCAAAAAAGCCAGCCAGCCTGTCAGCAACTAAAAGCCTGCTGAAACAAAAAGGTCTTCAGCCCCCGCCGAAATACCACCAAAGAGGGAGCAGTTCTTAACTCTAAGGGGAGGGTATTCCAAAGTTGGGGTGCCACCGCCGAGAAGGCTCTCCTACCGGCCGCCACCCCTCTCACCTCTCCTGGTGGCGGCACAGTCAAAAGGGGCCCCCCAGATGACCTCAGAATACGGGTAGGATTATATGGGAGGAGGTAGGATTATATGGGAGGAATTAATTAATTCACATTCATGAATTTTACACTATGGACAAAGTGTGAGAATGCTTCGTGTTCTTTTGCAAATATTTTAAGGATTTTGCTCCACTCCAGCAAAAAGAAAGTTGCAGCACTAGTTGTACCAGATCTCATATTTTAATGCATGTACCTTATTCCATCTGAACATGGTCCTGACTCTGCAAATTTTCCCACACAATTTGCCAACGCTGGGCATTTTGGGATTATTTCCAATTCTTTCCTAAAGTCATTTTGGTGGCTGCTAACAGATTACAGAATACATTCCTCTTCTGACCCAGTTACTATGCAGTGCAATTCCATGCATATCTACTCAACAGAAAGCCCTGATGAATTCAACAGGACTTACTCCCATGTAAGTGTGTATAGAACTGCAGCCTAGTACTACTACTACAAGTACTACTTGGGGCATCAAGAAGAAAATGCCTGAAAGCAATATCACTTACAACCTTCATTCAGAAGGTCAACTTTATTTAAGACTCTCTACATGCAAACACTCAGCATCTTGTTGGTTAACTCAGCAAACTCTAGCATTTCCCAGAATTAATGTCACTTGTTTTCCTGTTCCTGCTGTGTGTATAATTCCACCAACGCAACCTTTTAAGACATCTTGTGAAACATGGTTCATTATGTCAATATGAACAGATATTGTTGAGCCTACTTGAATTCAATTCCCTCCTTTCTATATAAATCATTACTGGACTGCATCTACCTTAAGGCTACTGAGAGCCCAAACATATGTGCGTCTACTCAGAAGTAAGCCCTGTTTTAGTCAATGGGACTTGATCCCAATTAAGTGTGGATGGGATTGTAGCCTGAAACACATGTACCAGCATCAGGACAATGCCAGGTCTTTAAAGAATCAGCTCTCTGCAAGTTTGTGGTCCAAAGAGAGAACGGTCATTGCAGGTGATTCAGATCACAACTCTATACAAGCCTCATCAGTCAAGGAGCTGCAGATGGATGTTGATGCTGAACCACAGATGGGAGGAGAGTGTATTTGGCACTTACAAGTGGTCCAGAGAGTCCGACACCTGGAAGCCCTCTGTCTCCCGGCTGGCCAGGAACACCAGGAGGTCCTCGATCTCCCTAAAAAAGAGAGAAAAGAGAAAAAGGTCTGTTCATAGTCCAAGACAGCAAGACGCAGGCTCAATTCATTCTGCTTAGATGGTTCCAGTTGTTCTTGGTGCTCTCTCTGGTCTACAAATTGTAAAGTGAGGCGAAAGAAAGTATTCATCACTTTTTCCCTGTACTTAATGGAAAAAACCCACAGTTCACTTTAACATTCACAATTATAGATGATATTAGGTTAAGGGGGAGTGGGTTGGGGAAAAAAAAGTAAAATAAAAGCAAAAGCCTCCAATAATGCACATCTAGAGGTAGCTATGGGCAGCAAACCAGCGGTGTCATCCGGCAATGAGCTGCCGGAACGCTAGGCGGGACTTACCGCCTGATTGGCTGCCTGTCCGTGACGTGTCGCCACCTGCCCGCCCGCCGCGCGGGCACCCCTGGCTTCAGAGGGGGGGCGCTTGCCTGGGGGGCGCGCGGGTGCCTGGGCAAGCAGCGGAGGGGCGCGCCAGCCTGTCAATCAAGCGGTAAGTCCCGCCTAGCGTTCCGGCAGCTCATTGCCAGATGACACTACTGCAGCAAACTATTAAAAAAAGGCAACAAAACATTAGAAAGAGTATAGAGTCCCTATTTCACATCTGTTTGAATTAGATGTAAATATTATGATTTGTCAATTTCGACAAGTTAATAATTTTAAGAGTGCAATCCTAATCTGGATTTAGGTTGGAACAGTTAAGCCAGCCAAGGTTGGCTGGCACAAGGGACACCTTAAAGTATGTTTGGATCATTCTCTGAGTCAGGGAGGATGGCGCATGTCTGGGTCCTGGCCCTTCTGACACAGAGAGTGGTCCAAACGCACTTCACGGCCCTTGTGCTGGCCAAACTTTGCTGGCCTAGCTCTGCCAGCCTAACTCCGAGTTAGGATTACGCTCTCAGAAAATGAATCAGGCTAAATTGGGAAAATTAGGGGGAGCAAGAAGAATCTACCACAGAATGGCAAAGCAAGTACTTACTTTGGATCCGAAGGGCCCAGGTAAACCTGGTGGTCCTCTTTCACCCTAGAGGGAGATACAGCCAACACAATCATACAATCAAGAGACATGATCAATCAATCAATCAATCAATCAATAGTATTTATATACCGCTTTGCAATACGAAGTTTACAAAGCTGTTTACAGGCAAACAATAATAATTCAGTTAAATGGGTCCCGGTCCCAAAAGGGCACACAATCTAAAAAAAAAAAAAATGCAAAACACCACCAGAAAAGACACTGCACAGAGGTGAAAAGGGACAATGACACTCCCCCTGCTAAATATAAGAGGATCATTGCTTGAAAAAGTGCCTCTTCCCCAGTTAGCGGACATTAAACTCCTGGGGTAATCTCTAAGCAAACAATTCCTGGGCTTCTGAAAAGCTGCACCATCTGACAGTATCTGAGGCAGCCACTGTGCTGAAGTCTGTGGCTGGAAGGGAGACGACATGCACATCCTATGTATGCTACATTGAGTTCCACAAAAAAAGGCAGGACATCAAAATAAAAAAAAATAAAGGAGGGAAAATGTACTTCCTGCCTTTTCTCTCCTGCAGAACGGGAAAGCAAAATTCAAGTACGCGAACTGATAAGAGTTATGGAAATTTTTTTCTGTATTTCTTGAATACAATACAGGGGATTCCATTTAGAATGGGCATGTTATGCACCCAATAAAATAAATGGGTGCTTTCAGACCTATATCATTTGTCTTTTTTCAGACCCATACCAAGAGGCATTTTTTTTTCAGACCTGAGTGAGAATCAGGGCGCAATCCTATACTGCGCTGGAACAGGCAGGCTGGGCGGCCTGCGCTGTATCCAGCACAGTATAAGGGAGGTTGCAGCCTCCCCAGCACAAGGGCACGTTCATGCCCTTGCACACAGGGAAGCACTAGCCTCCCCTATGGGCTCCTCGGATTTGCGCCTGCTAAACAGCACCGGACCGCGCAGCCTGAATCAGGCCATAATTTTTTATTTATATATTGGGGTCCTGGCATGAAAAAGGTTGAAGACCATTGCTTTAGAGTCAGTGTTGTTGTTTTTTCGTTTGGGAAGAAGTGATTCCGAAACAGGACGCAGGTATATTTGCAGGAAACTCACAAGCCAATTCTTTCCTGCGCTTACGGGAGCAGATCTCATAATTCACCGCTGTTCAGTTCTGCCACTTTTGTGTGTTTAGGAGACACCGGCACAAATGACTAGCCTCCGTGCACCGGACAACAGCCCACCAAGCTGCACTAGAGCACGCAAGGTGGTGGTGCGTTGTGGACAGTTATGGGTAGTTCCGGGGAGGATCAGGACAGTTTCGGGGAAGAGGGTGCAAAGTGGTGGGTCTCAGCTGCAACAGTTTGCATTGGATCCTGTCCCCTTTACCTGCTGTGGCCAAACGTCACTGTGAAGCTGATTAGCCAGTGCAGGAATGTGTGAAGAGGCCAGCCAGCAAAAGAACGGTGTACAACCTTGAGGACCTGTCCAGGCTGGACTTACAATTGCCTGCTGAAGCTCAATGACATGCAGCCAGAGGAGAGAATCACACTGTGAAGGCTACCTTCGGGACTGAGGATTTTGGGGAATCAAAAATACTATATACAGTATTTATATTAAAAAAAAAAACCATGGAAAAATGGTGGCTTAGGCTAGGGGCGGAATCCTAACCTGGAAATAGGCAGGCATAATTAGACCAGCAAAGTTTGGATGGCAGAAGGGCAGTGGTGGGATTCAAATAAATTAACAACCGGTTCTATGTCCTTCAGGGCAGCCGCTGCCTTCCTTCCCTCTCCCAACCTAAAATTAACAACCGGTTCTGCAGAACTGGTGAGAACTGGCTGAATTTCACCACTGCAGAAGGGCCACCGTAAAGCGTGTTTGGACCACTCTCGGAGTTAGGGAGGATGATGCACGTCTGTGTGCTGGCCTCTCTGACTGAGAGTGGTCCAAGCATACTTAACAGTGACCTTTGTGCCATCCAAACTTTGCTGGTCTGTGTTGGCTCCAGGTTAGAACTGCGCTCTAGGTTGCCCACGTAAGCCACCTTGGCCATTTGCTTCAGCATGGGAAATCAATCAATCAATCAATCACTAGTATTTATATACCGCTTTTCAACATAAAGTTCACAAAGCGGTTTACAGACAAATAATAACATTAAAGTTAAATGGCTCCCTGTCCCAAAAGGGCTCACAATCTAAAGGAATGGGGAACACCACCAGCAACAGCCATGGGAAAGACACTGTGCTGGGGTGAAGAGGGACAGTTGCTCTCCCCCTGCTAAATATTAGAGAACACCACTTGAAAAAGTGCCTCTTGCCCAGTTAGGGGTTTAGAAAGGCGGGATATAAATTCTTCACATACATAAATAAGAAGAAATTCAATGAGATTTTTGTTTGCCATCTGAAGCCAAGGGACAGTTGTTGGTTAGCTCACACTTTTTCTAATGTGCTGCACAATCACCGTATGAAAAATCTAGCCTATCTGCTGCTTCTATGAGCCGCCTGCCAGATAGGTGAGCCAGCTGAGAACTGTATCTAGCCAGGGTCAACGCTGGGATCTGGGACTTACCCTTTCTCCTTCTCGACCCTTGCCAGGCAACCCGGGTTCTCCAGCTGCTCCTGGCTCTCCTGAAGGCCCAGGTGGTCCCGGTTTCCCTTCCTTCCCAGGGTCCCCCTGCAAAAGGCAGAAGAACAACTGAAATTAATTGGGAGCATTGAGGAATGTATGCAGCAGGATGCATTTCATGCATGTGTTGAAACGCTCCAAACTGGCAACCAGCCAATCAGTACTTATATACCGCTTTTCAACACCAAGTTCACAAAGCGGATTACAGACAAATAGTAATAATAAAGTTAAATGGCCCCCTGCCCCAAAAGGGCTCACAATCTAAAAAAAATGCAGACCACCATCAGCAAAAGCCACTAGAAAAGACACTGCACAGGGGTGAAGAGGGACAATTACTCTCCCACTGCTAGGAGCACCACTTGAAAAAGTGCCTCTTGCCCAATTAGCAAATCATTCAACTATTCCTTTAAATGTTTTGGCAGTCTTTTGACAGGGCAGTGATTCCAGTGGTAATTAAGCTGTGGAACTCTTTGCCACAGGAGGTGGTGACGGCATCTAGCTGGCCTAGGTGCCTTTAAAAGGGGATTGGGCAGATTTCTGAATGAAAAGTCCATCGTGGGCTATAGGCAGTAGTGTCATCTAGCCGGTACGCTAGGCGGGACTTACGGTTGAGCGGCAGCCCACCTGTTGCATACCGCTGTGTTCCACCATCTGCCCGCCCGCCACTAGATGACACTACTGGCTATAGGCCATGATGGGTATGTGCAACCACCTGGTTTTAGAAGTAGGCTACTTCAGAATGTCAGGTGCAAATGAGTGGCAACAGGATGCAGGCATCCTGTTGTCTTGTGTGCTTCCTGAGGCACCTGGTGGGCCGCTGTGAGATACAGGAAGCTGGACTAGATGGGCCTTTGGCCTGATCCAGCAGGGCTCTTCTTATGTTCTTATATTCAGCTGGTATACGGCAGCTCATTGGTTTGCCATGAAAGGTCCACACGTGTGCCACAGAAGTTTGGATCTCAGTGACTGAAAATAGCTGATAAACCTTTTCCAGGTTCTGTGGCTGTGTTTCTGGGGCAACTGACTGTAGTAAGAACTTGTCTGCCCCTCTTTCTCTGGCAGTGGGCAGACAATTCATTACTAATGAGTGTTGCCGTAGAATCAGAGCAGTAGAACCCAGAACAATTTCCTGGAAGCAGGAAGTGACATCACAGGAGGCAAAAAACATAGACGTCAGTGTACCGTGAGGGAAAAAAAAAAACCTGTTGAAACTTGCTGTTTTAGGCTGAAAATGGGACCCACAGTGACTTCTCTTCCATGGAGGGAAAAAAAAATCCTCTACATAGAAAAATGTGCAATATCAGGGAGAAAGGCAAACTAGAACTCTGCTCTCTGCTATTCTTTTTCCTATGTCCAAATAATGTTTTTGTACGGAGGGCCATTCAATCATGTTAGCCTGAGGATGTTAACATGAACAATCATGTTCAGACTGGGGCAGTACTGCCCAAGCACTGGTTGCCCGCCACATCTGCAAGAAGCAGGCTGCGGAGAAGGAACATTTAACTATGAAATGCGCTCTCATACCTTGTCCCCCTTTTGTCCTTCATTTCCTGGCTGGCCAGCATCTCCAGGTATACCCTGTCGAGAAAGCAGGATTCAAAATGTAGAGAAAACAGCATGAAACCGTTTCCTGTAGAACTGGGTACAGGAAGAAGGTAATGTGATCTACTAAACAACATGGGAGGGAAGGTTGGATCGATCATTGGATGGCAGAGCCAATCAATGGGGGGGAGGGGCATCCACCAAACTCAAAACGGATCTTGAATTAAACACTTGTCAATTTTGTGCACATCAATCTTGAACCACAACGTGACACGTTCTCTAATTTTTTTTAATGTTGATTAAACATTTTGGGAGCCTCCAAAGATAGAAGGGGCCCAGGCTCCTCCTGACCTCCGAGATTGCTTGTCTGCTGGTAATATGCTTGCTTCATTTTAATCCAAGACAGGAATTCTGCTCGGGTACACAGATCATTCAACTTTGTACAGTACTTAGTCTGTTCAGAGATTGTGTTACCAGATTCCTCTAAAAAATGAAATGTGAATCTGAAGGTTGCTGCTTGGGAGAAAACCAAGGAATTTTGCAAGAATCGTGAAGCATTTCAATGAGATGACAAATGACACAATCACACTGCATGCCTGTGGCCAGTGGACACCCACCCATGGGCTCAGGGGTTCACTGGCCCCCTGTGGCATGCAGGGTGAGCCGCTTAACTTGTGGCAGTGGCCAGTTCTACACACTTAGGTGGGTCACCTTTTGCAACACCTGGAAAGTGCTGCACAATGCTGGGCAACCATAGTGTACATTCAGGGGGTGAAAGGAGGTGGGGGCAAATTGAGGGTGGTGGAATGGGATGGTGATGGGGGTGAATTGAGATGGGAAGCAGGCAGGTTCGGCAGCAGCTGTGTCTGTCCAATTTCAACCCTCTTCCTGGCCTCAATTCCCTGACCCAGGTCCAGCTATAGAGTAGACCCAGCGGTCCTGCATGGGCTTACCCAAGGTAAGACACCAACGTGCCCTTACCCCAAGGAGGCTTCCAGAGGCCAAAACTGCCCTGTGGGATGGATTGATGGCAATGGTGTTTCTGCATCACTTTGTGGGGACCCATTAGGATTGGCTGCAACATCTCTCAGAAAACCCCGTCCCTATCAAAAACTACACTGAATAGATCCAACAGATCTTGGCTAATAGGAGTGTTTTTTGAAGGTGATGATGACAGTGCCACAGTATCTGTATTTAACGGGTGATGCACAGTCAACATTATCTTAAGGGGGAGGCTGCAGTTGCTGCAGTTTCTACTTGCAAAAACCTCCACAGATATGACAACTCTGCACATAAAGTAAAGCATAGTCACAATCCTATACTATGCTGGCCTAGTAAGGTCGACATAGCAGGGCAGTATCCTAAAGCCCATTAGGAGGCAGCAGCAGCAGCAACGTCCAGGACAAGGGGAGTTTTTCCCCTTGCACCCACGTAAGCCCCAGTCATCCCTATGGGCCTGTTCGGATCTGCACCTGCTGTCTTGCAGGTGCAGAGGAACATGCACAGAAGCGGCCTAAATTGGGGCCACCCTGGCCGGGGCTGGGCTTTAGGATTTGGTACTACGGCCATCCTGCATCACAACCGCATCACAACCCTCGTCTCTGCCCACTGCGCCGCCCAGTTACGCCCCCGTAATGCCTCTGGAACGCCCTCGCAGAGGCCCTGTGCTGACCGAGCGATGCCGAGCACCGGCATTGCTGCTCGCACCAGCCCAGCACTGACACAGACGTGCTTTATGGCACGTTTGCGATGTTACCTGATACCTCATTAAAGAAGGACACTGGATAATCGGAGGAGGTATTTTTAGAAGTTTATTCTACTGTGCAGCGGTCCGTTCCCAGTGTCTCTTGACCAAACAAACAGGGAGCGGCCCCGAGAGACAGATTACATAAGTTTATATAGGCACATTTACGTAGGCGACTGCATTAAGCATAAGAATAGGCGTTAACATCCAGCCTTATCAGAAAGCTATACTGTTACAACAGTCAATCATTTGTCAGCCTGTCCTGGTACCTCCTTGCATTCCTTTGCTATCTTTACCTTAAGCCCACTTATGTGCAGGCTGGTACATCTTGGAGCTAAAAGCATTCCAGCATTCCTAACTGAAATAGGTTACAGGTCATTGCTAACATACACTAGTTTGCTGAGACGTTTTGCTGACATGTCTCAGCGACCACGTTTGGCCAGCGCAAGAGCTTAGCACCGGAGCAAGGGGGGTATAGAATTGCGCTGCCAGTTGCCTTTGCAGTTTCACCATGTGCAAAGTTGCCCTGGCACCATCAGACATGTAGCAGTGCACATTTCTCTTTTCTACATACCACATTTCCAGGCAAGCCTCGTGGGCCGGGGGGGCCTGCAGGTCCAGGAGCGCCCTGTTGCAAGAGAACACAGCCACGTTTGTGTGAATACAACTTCTGTATTAATAAAGGAAACCCAATCTAAGAAACAATACAAACAGGAGGAAACGTCTTTTTGGAGTGCCCATGTCTACTACGACAACACCATCTCCAACTGAGAATGATTCCCTTGGAGCAAACATGTCGGCAAAGCAAACCTGGGCTGCAATGAATTGGGGTAAGTTTTTATTTTGGTATTAAAGCATCCACTGAAAGAAAAAAAAATGACTCAGATATAGGTCACTGTATTGGAAAAGGCAGGAGATACTCTGAGAAGATAGGGAGTGGTATCAGCAGTGGCCCCTTATCCAAATAAGCCAGGAATTACAGGGTTAACCCCCAAGGTCTTTGCCTGAAGCAGAAACACAGCTGCAGGCAGATGAGGGCCCTGGCTAGGAGGGGATTAGCACAGGTGCAGATGGGTGTGGTTGATGAATTACACCCTGCCCAGAAACAGAGTCCAATTGGCTTGCCTCAGTATAAAGTTGGAGGCAGGAGCTGCAGTAAGTTAGCACCGGGTAGATGTAGCACCGGGTAGGTGCTGGATGGATGGATGGATCCTTAAAGGACTGGATAAAGGAAGGGTGATTAGCACCAGGTAGGTGCAGGAAGGAAGGAAAGTGGCAGTGGACTGATGGATTGCTGGATGGACTGACTGATTGTTAAAGGACTGGATAAGGTAAGGTTATTGTGGGGAGTAACTGTGGGGAACTCTTGTAAGGCTGCCACGCCCCTGGAGCCACCAAGTGGAGGAGGGAGGCAGTTGTGGCTTAGGCAAGCTGACCGCCTATTGTTTGGTGGTGGGGTTTTGTGGTGCCAAGTTAGGGTATCTGGAGCTAAGCCAGTGATGAGGGCAGTCTGGAGGAGGCTGCCCAGCTGGTGATTCCAAGCAAAGCTGCTGGAAAAGAGGAGGCCCAGTGGGTGACTGAACCCCCTCCCTCTTGCCTATCTCTGAGGCGGCTCTGGAGGGGCCCTTGGGGAGGCCCGGCAGGGAATTTGGCAGAACATTCACACTAATGGGAATGGAACAGAGGCTTTTCTTGGGTGGGTGGAAGGAGCAGAAGCTTGTTGGGAAAGTGCTTCCTATCACTGGAAGACAGTCTCCTTCCTTCTTTCCTTGCCCATGTATCTAAATATCCACTTGGAAGACCAGTAGCACAAATACAGGGGG
>JAJKFI010000036.1:6431136-6441218 GCA_029204185.1 Lerista edwardsae | reverse complement strand
CCGATCAAACGTAAGTCCCGCCCAGCATACCGGCTGGATAGCACTACTGGATAAGAGGCTTAGGATATATAACATAGGGTGTGTTGCCCAGTTAAAGTGGGGTGCAAATAACTGGGACATACACAAAAAAACGAGATGTGAATGTCCAGAAATGCCAATGACCAGAAGACATTTGACCAGGACATGTGACTACATGTCCTGTCTAGCGACAGGCCCATTGCGTCCTGGACAACTGTGTGTTCAAGTGCATTTAGGGTTTAGAACACAATCCTAATCTGGAGTTAGGCCGGCACAGTTAGGTCAGCAAATTTTGGCCGGCACAAAGGACACCATAAAGTATGTTTGGACAAGAATCACAGATGCCAGCACACAGATGTGCGCTGTCCTCCCTGACTCCGATAGTGAGCCCCTCCAAATACCCTTGCAAAGTATAAGGATACATACATCATTTATACATTACATTGGTATTGAGCCTTGCCCACAGTCCATTTGGCGTACTGTGAGTGCGTGTGCTGTACTGAGATTGCACAATGCACATTTGAGCACCTGTGGGACTGCCTCTGTGGCCAATTAGCCCCTCTGGCTGCCTTTGGCTGATCTGATCTGCAGTCACAGCAGGGCTGGTAAGCAGAAGTACTTCTGTCTGCCATTCTCTTTGCTTCTCTGCTATCGCAAGGGCGAGAGGCAGGCTAGGGCTAAGCCCCAGAGGTTTAAGAACTGAAGTTCTCAGCTTATGCTTGCTAAATTAAACATGCAATTCTTTCTAATGGCACCTTATCAGTGCAAATCAGTCAAGCAATTTCAGTTCTTTAATAGAAAGCTGTTTCTTCACACTGGCAGACAAACCTGGCGTACTGCTGCAGCATCTTATGAACCAAAGCAATTTGCTATGCCACAGCTCTGGGGAAAAGCCAGTTTAATGGGATCTCACAAGATCACAATCAGTGGCGTCTCTACAGGGAGGGCAGATCTCTAAGTTTTGCAAGGAGCCTTCCCCTGTCATGTAAATCCCTCCTCTCTCCCTTGCTGCTGTAGCCAGTAAGCAACACCAAGGTGTTGCTTTTTCCCTGTGAGGATTGGCTAAAACGGTGCAGGAAAGGAGTGATTTCCACTGCAAGGAAATGCCAGTGACCAATGCAATGACGTTCTTGCAAAACATAGAGCTCTGCCCTCCCTGTAGAGACGCCACTGATCACAATGACCATGTGAATTGGTTCCATAGCCCAGTTCTTTTTTCTTTCTTTTTTTAAAGTCCTATCCAGTGGGAAGTTCTCCTGCATAGTCCCTTTGAAATGAATAGGTAGTGCTCTCACAGAGCTCCCACTGATCTGAAGGAAGTTTTGCAGGAGAACTGCTTTCCTGATTGGGCCCATCAACTTTACCTACGAAGGCAGGCTTGCTCACTGAGCAGCCAGCCCATCTAATTTTCAGCCCAATCCTATGCAGGTCTGCTAAGAAGTAAGCTCCATTATAGTCAATAGGGCTTACTCCTGGTAAGTGACTGCATAGGACTGCAGCCTTGGTTGTCATTGGACATTCTGCATAGCCTTCCTGGGGAACTGTGACTCTGAGGGTGCAATCCTAACCAACTTCCCAGCAGTGACACAGCTGTGTCAATGAGGCGTGGGATGCAGTCTGCAGGAGAGTAGGAATCATGGAGGCCTCTTCAAAGTAAGGGAATGTTTGTTCCCTTACCCTGGTGCTGGAAAGTTGGTTAGGATTGCGTCCTGAGTTTACTGGTGATTTTTTGTTTTTTAAGAGCCCATGCAGTACAGGATCAAGCGTGAAATGATCCATATGTAACCAAGGTGCATCCTTTTTACACACTCGGGGGGGGGGGGGCACACAACATTTTGGAAAATGAAATGGTTACTCACAGACTCTCCAGGGGCACCAGGTCCGCCTATTGCTCCTTCCTGTCCCTTTGCACCCTGTGGGAAAACACAACAACAAGAACAGCCTGAAGGGAGATGGAACAAATGTACCTGGCTAACAAAGCAGATGGCCAAGGCAGTTGTAGAGCTTCTTGCTCCCCAACGGAACTTCAATGGCTGGGGATCTATCTCTCTCTCTCTCTCTCTCTCGCACACACACACACACACACACACACACAGTCCCCATTACATCAGGGAGTTCTCATAAGAACATCAGAAGAGCCCCGCTGGATCAGGCCAAGGGCCCATCTAGTCCAGCTTCCTGTGTCTCTCAGTGGCCCACCAGGGGCCTCAGGGAGCACAAGAGGCAACAGGCTGCCTGCATCCTGTTGCCACTCCCTTGCACCTGGCATTCTGAGGTAAATTCTAAGGTAAACACTAGTGGCTAGGCAAGGTTCTCCACAGCATTTCTGACAGCCAGATGCTCCTCTTCAGACATGTACTCATAGGAACATAGAAAGAGCCCCGCTGGATCAGGCCAAAGATCCATCTAGTCCAGCTTCCTGTGTCTCACAGTGGTCCACCAGGTGCCTCAGGGAGCACACGAGACAACAAGATGCTTGCATCCTGCTGCCACTCCCTTGCACCTGGCATTCTGATTTGGCCTACTATTAACGTAAGGAGGTTGCACCACCCATCATGGCCTATAGCCCATGATGGACTTTTCCTCCACAAATCCCTCCAATCCCTTTTAAGCCAGATGCCATTACCACTTCCTGTGGCAAGAAGTTCCATAGGTTAATTACCTGCTGGGTAAAAAGTATTTCCTTTTATCTGTTTTAACTCTCCCAACATTCAATTTCAGTGGATGTCCCCTGGTTCTGGTATTCTCCTGGAGGAATCTGTTGGGATACTAGAAGGGTGTTTAGCTTGATCCAGCAGGTCTTTTTCTAAGTTTTTTTTTTATGACAATAAAACCTGATGTTCAAGCACATTCTCTGAGCCACAGTGCCAGAGGAGCTTCTGCTCTAAGAAATATGGTGACTTTTAGAGCGCAATCCGAACCTGGAGTTAGGCTGGCACAGTTAGTCCAGCAAAGTTTGGCCGGCACAAGGGATACAATAAAGTATGTTTGGACCACACTTGGACTCAGAGGCCAAAACACATACGTGCACCATCCTCCTTGACTCCAAGCATGGTCCAAACACACTTTTTGGTGGCCCCTGTGGCAACCAAACTTTGCTGGTCTAACTGTGCTGGCCTAAATCCAGGTTAGGATTGTGCTCTTAGAAAACAAGACTTTTCTTTCGGTGGACTGATCTTTAAGTCTGTGGATCTGTATGAATCTTTTGCAGGTTTTTTGAGTTGGTTGTTTTCCGTTTTCCTCTACTGTCATTGTGTCAATAGAGGCACTCTCCAACAGCATCTCCCCCCAGTGTCCTCCAGTGAAAGCAGCCGTGCGCTGTGGCACCAGTACATTCAGCGTTTTCTTGCAAGCAGAGACCAAAGAGACAGAGCGGGGGAAAGGAAATGCTTACTGCAAGGCTGGCAGCAACACATCACGTGTCTGTTCTAGCTACGCATCGCCAGGAGTTGCAAAAAGACAGGTGATGAAGGCTACACGTTTAAAACAACCAAGAGAGGTCCAAGGCGTGGGAAGTATTTCTCCCAATGTACTAATCATTATAGTAAAGCGCACACAGGCTTCTTCACCAGATTACATCACACCCTCCTCCGCTCCCATTTATTAGCCAGGGCAACCAGTGGCGTTCCTGGTGGGGTTGGCACCTGGGGGCGCACCTCCTGGGGTGCTGCCCACCCAATACCTGCTATCTCCCCTGTTCCCAAAGTGACTATTTTCGGCCCTCTGAGGGGCTTCTAAGGGCTAGGGAAGCTGCACATGGATTCCCTGACCCTCTGAAGGATTCTGGAGGCCAAACGTTGGAACTTCTGGTTTTCAGCCAAAAACCGGAAGTGACAACGTTGGGCCTCCAGTAGGCCTTCTGAGGGCCAGAGAAGCTGTGCACAGCCTCCCCAGCCCTGAGAAGGCCTGAGACCTTCCAGAGGCTGATGGAACTTCTTGTTTTCAGCCTCCTGAAGGCCCCAGAAGGCCTTCTAAGGGCTGGGGAGGCTGCAAGCAGCTTCCCAGGCTCTCAGAAGACCCTCTGGGGGACGTTCTCCTCCCCTATGTTTCATAAAAATTGGAGGAGGAGGAAGGTTGCCCTGGGAAGGTTGTGGCGATAGGTGGGGCACAACCAAGGGTGGAAGGGGATTTTTCTGTTGAGGTTTATAACCTCAGAGTTTTAAAAAGAGTTGTAAAATGGATGTCTGTTATTTGTAAAAATGGTCAAGCCTCAACATTAAGAACTGGCCTAACAGTAGATGTTTTACAGCTGTGTAAGGAAACACCTGAAGAGTGATTAATGAGGCTAATGAATAAGCATTAATTGGGTAAAGCCAAATTAGCAATGGACATTCATTGGAGTATGCTAGAATAAGAAGAAACAATCCCTAGTATACTTGTGTGGCTCACCAACAAGCTTGCAGCGAAGCATGCTGTCTGTATTTTATTAAGTGCTTAGAGACTTAGATATTTTTGTTTATTTCCTATGGAACTTACTTTGATTAGGAATTTTTGTCTGTCTCTGTTTAAGCACTGTCCATGTTAAAATACACTAAGACTTTTTGTAATTAGTGTTTGTGGACAATTTTATTAAAGCTTCAGCATTTGGGATTTTCTGGGCATGTAGCCAAAGGTGCCTTGTTTTCTCCGGGAAAGGGGCCAAGCAGGTAAGATAAGACGGCGAGGTGAAGCATGGGAGAAACATTTTCTTTTACCTTCCCTCTATGGAAACCTAAATTCATCTGCTGTGTCATATAGCCCCCTAACTGCTTTTTAGCGGGGCTTCTCAAAATTGTCATTGGTCCTCCACAAACTCCAACTTCCTATCAACCCGCATTATTTTCTGCCCCCCCCGACCCTCCCTAGGTACTCCACCGAGGGCAACCCTCAGCCCAGACCAGCAAGCCCAGTTCAGAACTCTAACCTCACATAGCATCCTTCATCCTCCATCTGTTGTCTGGTCCCACTCCACACCCAAACCTTCAGTGAAAGGAGTGTGTGTGTGTGTGTGTGTGTGTAGGGATGATGCTTTGCTACCCATGAGTCAATTAAATACCAGCCTGGTTTGCTTACCTGCTTCCCTTCAGGACCAGGTGGTCCCTGTTCACCGGGGATGCCACGCACTCCCTGTTCAGGAGAGAGGGGACAGGAGAAGCCTTAAATGTTTCTGCATTACCTCCAGGGACACCGATTGCTCTGAGCAAGCCCCAAGGACAGACGTAATAACAATGCAGATGCCGCTGCTTCTGCTTTGAAGGTGGAGATGATTATGTTTGGGTTTTTGTTTTTTTTAAATCTGGAAAAAGGTGAGTCTACCTCGCAGCAGAGAGCAAAGGCTCTCGCAGAAGGCTGGGGGTTCTTTGGGATCTGAGGAAGGAACAAGTCCAGTCCAAGGCTGAGTGGGTAAGGGTCTTTCTTGCAAAACAAAGCAAGGCAAACAAGACAAAACTTACAAAGTGCTGGCAGGGTGGTGTGAAGGTGTGGACGGCCAGGGGGCTACTGTTAGGGTAGTGCAAAGTTATATGGGGAAGTGCTCTCTTAATCAGTGCTTAATTGGCTGGAATTCAACCAGTGGCGGAGGAGTACCCCTACTAACTGGACAAGAGGCACTTTTTCCAGTGGTGTTCCTCTTATGTTTAGCAGGGGGAGAGTAATTGTCCCTCTTCACCCCTGCACAGTCTTTCTAGTGGCTGTTGCTGGCGGTCTGCCTTTTTTTAGATTGTGAGCCCTTTTGGGACAGGGAGCCATTTAACTTTATTATTATTACTATTTGCCTGTAAACTGCTTTGTGAACTTCGTGTTGAAAAGCGGTATATAAGTACCTTGATTGATTGATTGATTGATTGATTGATTGATTGATTGAGTAGAGCCAGTGGTGGGATTCAGGGGGTTCGCCCAGGTTCTATAGAACTGGTTGTTAAATGGCTGGGCCCCGCCCACTCGCTTACCTCGGCTGGCTTCGGGGGTTTTTTTGGCGCCGGCTATGATGTCATAGAACCGGTTGTTAATTCATTTGAATCCCACCACTGAGTAGAGCTGTTGTGGGGGTGATCAGGCTACAACCAGGTGGGAAACAAGGATGTTCCCGCGGCCACGGAGAGTGGGCCTTCGCCATAGGTGACAGCAATCAGGCCTTGTCCAATCCGAGGCAGACAAGGCCCTAGGTTTGTGGCCACGTCTCTTCTGCCTCCCATAGCAACAGAACCGGCAAGGACTCTGGGTTGCTGGGAGGCAGACAGACGGTTTCTGGGCCCTGCACAGCCCCATACCCAGTGGTGGAATCTAAAACGGGAGGATCCGGAACACTGGGCGGGACTAACCTGTGAGTGGAACGCTACTCTGGCCTAGCTCCGCCCACGCGCCGCCATTCGCCCGGCTCCGTGGTGGCTGCGGCGCTGCAAAGCGCTCGTGGCCTCGGAGGGGGCGCCTGCTTGCCGGGGGGCGGGTGGGGGGCGCGCCGGGTGCCGTGGGCGAGCGGCGGTGGGGCGCGTCCAAGGAGGGCAGCCCGTGTGGCGGGCAGGAAGGCGGCGGAATGGAACGGACGGACTGCCACTCAAGGTTAGTCCCGCCCAGCGTTCCGGATCCTCCCGTTTTAGATTCCACCACTGCCCATACCAAAACCCTCCCAACTTGCCCCCAGCTTCCCAGTACATACAGCAAGCAAAGGAAGACTATGACAATATGCTTACGGGTTCACCTCTTTCTCCAGGTTCACCTTTTTCACCTTTTGGTCCTTGTTCTCCCTGGTAAGAAGAGGAGTAAGTTACGACACATCTTGAATGTCACATTCATTGACGTAGGTGATAATGGACGTAAATCCTTTTGTCTTACACGCAAAACAACAACATACCCTTCAGCTGGAAAGAGTTAGAAGTGTAGCAGGCAAGCTCCTTTTGGGGGGTTTCTATGCGTTGTCTCCAATTTGCTGACATCCACAGCATGAAATTGATGTGAAACTGATACACATTTAACTGCTTTAAGGTGACACAGTTAACTGCTTTAAGGTGACACTTTAAGGTGACTTCAAAAGCAGCGCATGTGAGATAATTGTCTTATCAAATTTCTCGATAGCCTCCACCTGCCCAGGCTAAACATGCCACAGTCCTTTTACTGTGCCTCAGAGGAACTGGGGTGAAAAACATGGTGTGCAAAATTGGATGCAGTATTTTAACTAACTACAAGTGAGACCTAACTACAGCAGAATAGACTGAAACTATTAGCCCCTCAATAACCTCCTTCCAAAATTGTTGTAGCATATGAAAACTTCAACAAATACATTAACACTTGTTGGGAATTGTTTTTCAACTAGGTTTGAACCTACCTAACTCACTGCTTCCCAGAGAAGACAACATGTGAAACCTTTTTCTCACCAGTTAATAAGAACATAAGAAGAGTCCCACTGGATCAAGCCAAAGGCCCTGTATCTCACAGTGGCCCACCAGATGCCTCAAGCAGCACACAAGACAATAAGATGCCTGTGGCCACTCCCTTGCACCTGGCATTGTGAGGTAGCCTGCTTCTAAAATAAGGAGGCTGTACCACCTATCATGGCTGGTAGCCTGTGATGGATGTTTCCTCCAGAAATCTGTTCAATTCCCTTTGAAAGGTGCCTAGGCCAGATGCCATCATCACCTCTTGTGGCAAGGAGTTCCACAGATTAATTACATGCTGGTTTTTTAAAAAAGTATTTTCTTTTTAGTTTATTAGGTAACAGAACCTGTGACAGCCAAGCCCTCCCAAACAACAGCAACAACAAGTTTTTATGTTGTTAAAACATACACCATAGACACCATAGGATGTCTGCTCCAGGGTTATATTTGCACCCCTATGAGACATCCCACTATGAACAAAGGGGGATTTAAATTACATATCAGCGTCATCCTACTCATAAGCATGACATTGTCAGGCATGCAACAAATCACAGCACCTCCACATCTCTAAGCATGGTGCTGCCATGTCATTGCCATTCAGCAGAAACTTCAAAATTTCAGTACTGTCAACTTCAGTAACAGATTTGTGGTTCTACAGAGCTGGGTTTTTATTTGAGGAGAGCAAGCAACACAAACAATAAAAAAACTCACTGCTTTTAGATCCAGCTTGCAGGCTCCGCTTTCTGCAAGGAATTTGCAGAGAGCTACCTGAGCCTATATGGCATGGCCTATAAGCCTCTGAATGACCCATAATTAGTGGAGACAGGATTATTTAAAAAAAATGAACCACATTTTTTCTACACACACAGGTAGTAGTTATTTAGCAGCATGGGTGCCTCTGTCCTGGCCATGCTCATTTACATCTGAATATTAATTATTATTATACATAGGAGGAACTATTAAAGGATCACAGGTGGTAGATTTAGCACAGCTCTGGGCTTGAGACTTTGGAAAGCTGCTGCCCATCAGAGTAGAGTATTATGGGCTGGACATACTAAGGATACCCTGCAAGAAACCTTCAGGTGCTCAGCTCCAAGACTACAGATTTTGTCTTGCATAGAGGAATATCTGCTGCCATCTAGTGGCTTGGAGAAAGAGGACATTGTGACTGGTTCACTTCCCTCTTCAACTGACTAATGTGGAATGTTCATATAAGAAATTGTTCAAAGAGCCACTCTAAGCTTGCAACTCCTTCTTGAAGAACAAAGTTGCCTCCAAATGCAACATCATGGGTTAATTAAATGAACTAGGAGGATAAGCTTTACTAATGAAAAAAAGCAAGGAACTGCTGCCATGGAAACAACGGCTGCCAATTAAAGACGTTCGTTTGATGTAAGAACATAAGAAGAGCCCTGCTGGATCAGGCCAAAGGCCCATCTAGTCCAGCTTCCTGTATCTCACAGTGGCCCACCAGGTGCCCCAGGGAGGCATGAGACAACAAGATGCTTGCATCCTGTTGCCACTCCCTTGCATCCAGTACTCTGAAGTAGCCTACTACTAATGTAAGGAGGCTACAACCCATCATTGCCTATAGCCCACAATGGACTTTTCTTCCAGAAATCTGTCCAATCCCCTCTTAAAGGCATCAAGACCAGATGCCATCACCACCTCCTGTGGCAAAGAGTTCCACAGAGTAACTACCCGCTGGGTAAAAAAGTACTTCCTTTTATCTGTTTTAACTCTCCCAACCCTCAGTTTTAGCGGATGCCCCCTGGTTCTGGTGTTTTGAGAGAGGGAAAAGAACATCCCTTTATCGACTCTATCCCTTCCTTTGATATTCTCCTTCTTCGCTCGCTTACTTGTACAGTTTGAACTGCGTTTTCAGGTGGGATGAAAAGACTCAGGACAGAACATCTGTATTGCCTAAAAAGGGGCTGGGATGCCAGAAGGAACTGGGTTTCCTAACCACAATGAAAAGGTTCCTTCCATGCTGAGATGATACAGCAACAGAATCACATGCTGCTTTGCAATTTAACTTATTGGGTTCCAGCAACTAATCTAAACGTGCAGGTGGTAGGTCTTGCTAAGGAGAAAAGATGGTGCCACAGGGAGCACATTTGGGGTGCTGATCCAAAAGCATGTCCAGACCAGGCTGCAGATACTCAGGCCTGTCTCATGACCATTAATGTGTATTTGGGGCAGGAGGTTTAGTCGAGAGGGTTAAAGCCTCCGTTTGCCCAAAGATAAGATCTGAAGGTCACCAGTTCGTGAACACCAGAAGTCTCAGTGAGCGGCAGACCTTGAGAATTGCGACTGATAAGAGCTGCCTCTAGCTGCCTGTGAGAGAGGAGTTGTGCTGGGCCAGCTGTTTCTTGGTGGGAGCAGAGAAGCCGTCTATCAGCCAGCAGGAAGGCAGTCGTGTGGCCAGAAAGAAGGACTAGACCATGTTCCATCCGTATGTTGTTGTAGTTCTTGAAAGATAGAACTTCTTTGTAGTTTTCTATCTTGAAAGATAGAAACTTCTTTGTAGTTTCTCTAAACCCCTTGTGGGTTTAGAGAAATACAGCCTGCCTCTGTAAACCGCCTTGAATTAAAGTCAGAGGAGCAATCTAATGGCCAAAGAAAGGCGGTATATAAATTATTGCATCATCATCATCATCATCATTTGTATTATTATTATTATTATTATTATTATTATTATTATTATTATTATTA
>JAJKFI010000036.1:6372171-6412947 GCA_029204185.1 Lerista edwardsae | reverse complement strand
GGGGGGGCTGCCCCCGCTTAGCGCGCCCCACCGCTGCTTGCCCAGGCACCCGGCGCGACCCTTATCTGTCCCCCGCGGCGAGCGGGAGACACCCCCCCCCCGAGGCCAGGACAGGTGCGGAACGCTGTGGACGAGCTGCCACTCAAGCGGAAGTCCCGCCTAAGTCCCACCCAGCGTTCCCCTTGTCGATTTGTGAATCCCATCGCTGGGCCTCCAGTGAGAACATATTGTGGTTCTGAGCACTGAACAATGTTGTTTGCCTGGAACAGAAGCAGTGGTGCAATTCAAAAGAATTAACAACCAGTTCTATGACATCATAGCCGGAGCAAAAAAAAAAACGAAGCCAGCCAAGGTAAGCGAGTGGGCGGGGCCCGGCCATTTAACAACAGGTTCTATAGAACCTGGGCGAACCCCCTGAATCCCACCACTGAACAGAAGCATAAAGGTTGCCACTGAAAGTTGCGTAATGAGAAGCGTCATGAATTCAGGAGATCCTGCTCAAGCAAAACAAATAATTTCAATTGTTAGTATGCATTTTTCTTCAAAACTATCTATGCAGATTTATCAGTTCACTTGAATAATCCAGTAAGATTTCAAAACCTGGCCTTAGTATAAAAAAAAAAAAAAAAAAAAACCTAACCTCGAAAAATGGAAAGAAGCAACTTTTCTTAGAAGGGTTCCTGGCCTAGTTTTCTTGTCTAGATGGCGCAAAAAGCCAGTTTTTTGAGAAGAACCTTTCAATGTGCAAATTCCTTTGAGGTCAATGGTTGTGAGCAACTATGAGTCAGCTGCACTCTGCGGAGCAAGTCATGAACAGAATTTTGTGCTAGGTTAGCACATATTAGAAGCATATTGGAGAGCTGGTCCAATGAAGAATGCAACCTGTGCATAAGGCTGCCATACAACAGTGGCATTCCTGGAGGGGGAGCCCAGTTCCTAGAGGGGGAGCAACGTTTTGCAGGAGCCTGAGCAAGGACTGGCTCTGAAGGCCTGCTATACACAAGAACCCAGGCTCCTGAAAAACGTAGCATTTGCCCCAGTGGTGGGATTCAGGGGGTTTGCCCAGGTTCTACAGAACCAGTTGTTAAATGGCCGGGCCCCACCCACTCGCTTACCTCGACTGGCTTCGGGTTTTTTTTTGGCTCCAGCTATGACGTCATAGAACCGGTTGTTAATTTATTTGCATCCCACCACTGATTTGCCCCCTCTCTAGGAGCGCCACTGCCATTCACTGAGCCAGGCCTGGGGCCCATTTCCCTCAGTTTGCTCTCCAGCAGCGCTCCAGGATCTCATTCTGGGGTCTTGCTGAAGTGCCGGGAACTGAACCTCAGACCTTCTTCAGGCCTGCAGCAGGCCTGATTTCTAGGTCACATGGAAGTTCCTGTCTTCTTCCAGACTTGTCTCAGAACACATTGCGATTCATTCTGAGGTGAGCCTGGGAGGAGAAAGGAACCTCTGAGCAGTCTGGAAGTGGGTCTTTTAGTGCTAAAAGCAGGTTTGCAAACGGTGCGGTTTGACTGCAAAGTGGTGAAAATGTTGGACATGGAGCTTCTTTGTTTTTGTTTTTAAAGAAGGCTTTAAATGTGGACTTCTGATATCTGCTGGCATCCGTGGTGAATCAAATCCATGAGCCCACTGATACTGCAGTCTGACTATATAGCTCTAATAATTAACCCACAAGAAATATCAAAGCCTATGTATGGTTACTTCAAGCTAAGCCTCATTGAACTAGGGCAGTGGGCTCCAAACTCCAGCTTGTGGGCCGGATCTGGTGCCCTATTTCCTTCCCCCCAGGTGACCCAAGTTTGCTGTACTGCTGTGGAGCATAGCAAAAGCCGTTCCTACAGTCCCCAGGTGTCCCTGTGGCCAGAGGCGGATCTACAGGGAGGGCAGAGCTCTAAGTGTTGCAAGAAGCCTTACCCTGTAGTGTAAATCCCTCCTCTCCCTTGCTGCTGTAGCCAGTAAGCAACGCCAAGATGTTGCTTTTCCCTGTGAGGATTGGCTACAACGGTGCAGGAGAGGAGTGATTTCCACTGCAAGGTAAGGCTTCTTGCAAAACTTAGAGCTCTGCCCTCCCTGTAGAGACCAGAGGTGGATCTACAGAGAGGGCAGAGCTCTAAGTCTTGCAAGGAGCCTTGCCCTGTCGTGTAAATCCCTCCTCTCCCTTGCTGCTGTAGCCAGTAAGCAACGCCAAGATGTTGCTTTTCCCTGTGAGGATTGGCTAAAACGGTGCAGGAGGGGAGTGATTTCCACTGCAAGGTAAGCCTTCTTGCAAAACTTAGAGCTCTGCCCCCCCTGTAGGGATGCCACTGCCTGCGGCCAGCCACTTCTGCATTTGGTTGCAACAGCAGGCTGAGCGCCCTGCGTTCCGGGCAAGTGTGGCTGGCCGCAGGGACACCTGGGGACTGTAGGCAGGGGTGTCGCTGTGCTCCACGACGGAAAGGTAAGCTCAGGTTGCGCCGCACAGCCTTTTTACTGTTGCGGCGGTCTCCAGTTTGGGGTTGCTCACAAGTAAACACAAACAGGACCAGGTTGGACCCCTCATGCAAATCTGTCACCATCGTATGTTCAGAAAACGGGACCTTCTAATCCCCTTTGTGTCCCAGAAATGCGAAGACGACTTGATGACTTTCCAAAACGGTTTTAAAAAAAAAATATTTTCCTTCATTGGGGCAACGGTATTAAGCAGTAGTGTCAGCCTACCGGTACGCTGGGCGGGTCTTCTGGGTGATCGGCAGCGCGCTTGCTGCGTTCCGTTGCGTAATGGCGAAAGCCCGCCCGCAGTGGGCGGGCTTTCGCCATTACGCAACGGAACGCAGCGAGCGCGCTGCCGATCACCCAGAAGACCCGCCCAGCGTACTGGTACACTGACACTACTGGTATTAAGTACATGAAGTGCTTTGATACTTACGCTAATGAGAAATTAGCATAAGGGAGAACAAAAGGCATTGTCTGCTTCAATTGGGCTTTCCAGGCTTATACGAAGAAGGTAAATGACAGCAAAATACTAAATTTTTGACCGTGGCAGCGTGATGGCCCAATGCACCCGAGGGCTTCTCTGGGGAATTATCTCAAGTGCTTGCTTTATTATACCACCATCAAGGCGAGTCGCCGGTTATTCAACAAGACGCCCTCAGAAACAGAGGCAGGAACCACTGTTTTACAAAATAAATAGCTTTCTGTACAAAAGCAGACCAAAACAACATGGCTCTGAATTGCTGAGAGGCTACAAGAAAGGCGAGCCCGGCTGGAGTTGAGCATTGCAGGTTCCCCTGGAGACCACTGACGCTTTTCCACGGGAAGGCGAGGAGCTATTTGTGGAAATGTGTCACTTAGTAGAATGGCACAAGTCTAGGGGTTCTTGCCTCTTGATGAGAAAGTTTAATTTCCGTGTGTGTGTGTGTGTGTGTGTGTGTGTGTGCGTGCGTGTGCGCGTGAGCAAAAGTTCACACAACACCAGTTCTCACAACACCAGAACCAGAGGACATCCGCTACAACTGAGGGTTGGGAGAGTTAAAACAGATAAAAGGAAATACATTTTTTACCCAGCAGTAATTAATCTGCGGAACTCTTTGCCACAGGAGGTGGGGATGGCATCTGGTCTAGATGCCTTTAAGAGGGGATTGGACAGATTTCTGGAGAAAAGTCCATCGTGGGCTATAGGCAATGATGGGTTGTGCAACCTCCTTACATTAGTAGTAGGCTACTTCAGAGTACTGGGTGCAAGGGAGTGGCAACAGAATGCAAGCGTCTCGTGCCTCCCTGGGGCACCTGGTGGGCCGCTGTGAGATACAGGAAGCTGGACTAGATGGGCCTTTGGCCTGATCCAGCAGGGCTCTTCTTATGTTCTTATGTGACTTTTCAATGTTGTGCCTTGAATCAAAGTAGTGTATTTTTTTGAAAGAAAGAATGTGGACATAAATGCAGCTGGCACAAGGGTGGCTCTGGGAGGAGGGGGTGGGCGGGAGGGAGGAACTGGATGGGGGGTGGACAGACCAGTGGGCATTTAGCAGGCGCAGATCTGAGGAAACACATGGGGAGGCTGGAGGGGAGGCAAATGTGTTCCTGCCCCAGGGAGGCTCCCCGGAGTTCCTAAGGTGTGCTGGATACTGCACAGGTCTGCTGGCCTCACCATTCCAGCACAACTTAGAACTGGGCTCACAGTTTTGTTCAAGTGAGGGGAAAATACAAATGTCACTTACCGGAGGTCCCGGCAGTCCATCTAACCCTGGAAGACCAGCTTCACCCTTTTTACCCTGAAGAGCAAATGGAACATTCAGAGTTATTAGCTGGCACCCAGAACACACACACACACACACACACACACACACACACAGAGTGCAATCCAAACCTGGAGTTAGACCAGCACAGTTAGGCCACAAGGGACCCTGTAAAGTATGTTTGGACCATTCTCGGAGTCAGAGAGGCCAGCACACAGTTGTGTCCCATCTCCCCTGACTCCGAGAGTGGTCCAAACATGCTTTATAGTGGCCTTTGTTCCATGAGAATACCCTTCTCCCGCTCCGAAGAGTGAATGTAACTCTTGATCTCGTCCACCCATTTTATCTCCACAACAACCTCGTGAGATAGGATATGCTAAGATGCGGCAACTGGCCCAAGGTAGACAAGTGAGCTACATGACAAGCGGGACATGAGGTTTTCAGAGTCCTTGGTTGGCATTCTGCTATGCCAGTTTCACACTAAACTGGCTGTCTTACACTCTCCTCTTCCTTCATGGACATTCCAGTGATCTGCACTTAAGATGCACACAACGTAAGGACCTTCAGAAACCGCAACACCAAAACAACCAATAGCGAAAACAAGGACAAACCCATTTGCAAAATAGTCACATCCAGAGTATGATAAATGGGAAATTTAAGCAGATGCTTTGGCTATGTTTGATTAACTAGTGAGGAGGGGAGTGTTTGTGATTTGTTTTGATCTTTTTTTTTAATTTGAGCAATGTCCAGCCTGTGGTCACTGCATAGTGAAAAATGCCATGTTCCAAGTGTCTTGGATGGGTCATTCCTTAATCAGAAGAAGCATTTAATCAGATCTCCATCTCCATGTAGCAGTTGTGATGCACAGAACAGCAAGAGCAGAGTTAGGATTCCAAGTCCAGCCAGTAAAATTCCAGTCCTCCTTCACGGCTCATTCATCTTCAAATAACTACGCATTGCTCATCTCTGCCATCTGACTGGTTCCTGGTCTTTACGCCGCACAGAAGTTTCTCACAACTTAATCTCCAGCAGGGGCTGCTCACAGGCCATCTCTGGAAGTGCCACCTGGACAGCACTTATTTGCAAAGAAAAATGTGTGGTAGAGTTTCTCATACCAGAGCAACCATAGGCTTGCCTCAAGCACACACACACATAAAACATAGTGTTTCTTTTGGGTAGGCAAACTTTTGGTATGTTTCTGCTTTAGAAACAAACAAAAATCAACAACCCAATCCTATCCCCCACCAGTTTATGCCGTGCAGCCACAGCACCAGGCCACACACTGTATGCATTCCTGGAGACCAACTTCTCCGTAGGCCCCTTGATCACCAATGATGTCCTCGGACTACACCAGCTCTCTTGTGGACGTAAGTCTTAGGAGAATCCTACAGGTGGATCTGGCCATGAAGCGGGGGGTAGGATCTTGGTGTCCACTGCTATGACTGAGAGCGCAATCCTGCAGGCCCGAACGGAGGCGTGAGCGCACCCATGGCTGGCGCCGAAACCGCACCCCCAGGACGTCACCCCGCCCCCGTGCGTCGCTCCGACACACCTCCCTGCACCCGGAAACGCTCCATTTCGGAGCGTAACAAAGACCAGGGAGAGAGGGCAGGCGGGCCGAAGAGCGCGCTGTTTTGTGCGCGGACTGCACGCAATGGTGCCCCGCCACCCCACCGCTGCCCGGTGCCCATGGCTCACGCCATCCCGGGCTACAGGTCAGATAACTGGATACAGGTCAATCCTAACCTGGATATATACTGGCCACCGTAAGTATGTTTGGACCACTCTCGGAGTCAGAGAGGCCAGCACACAGACACGTACCATCTTCCTTGACTCCGAAAGTTGTTCAAACGCGCTTTACAGTGGCACTTGTGCTGGCCAAATTTTGCTGGCCTAACTGTGCCGGCATAACTCCAGATTAGAACTGCACCCTGAGATTCTGCACCTGTGCCCCAGAATTGCCCCTTATTTGCCCACTCCCTACCTCAAATGGCCCCTGAACAGTCCCCTCTACCCCCTTACTTGCTCCAGCACAGAGATCGGGAGCTGCTGGTTTGTGCATGGGGACTCCAGCAGTTTGTGCTGATGGTCCCACTATATACAGCAGCATACAGCAGCAGCACACCTTTTGTAATGTGGTAAGAGAACTCACGGCAGCAGATTGTGAGATCTGCTGATATAGGCCCTGCATAGGATTGGGCCACTAAATACTGTTCTAACACACCATTTAATTATCCTGGTGGAGGCATCAGAAAGGCAAATTTCCTACTGCTAGATCCAAATCTTTGGGGCACTCAAGGAAGTCAAGCTATAATCAGAGCAACAAGGTTATACAAGAATTGGGTTTCTTCTAGAACAGCAATTTTCAACCAGTGTTCTGTGCTACACTGGTGTATCGCAGATTATCTGCAGATGTGCCACAGGAGTTTGGGAGAGGGTCACTGTTAGTAGGTTCACTGGGGGTTTGAGCCTCCCCCCACCAGCAGTATGGTGTGCCTTGCTAATTGTCAAAATATAGATGAATTGTCAATTGCCTTGACAATTTTAGCACCTTGTCTATAGATGAAAAAGGTTGAAAATCCCTGTTCTAGAATATGGCCAAAGTCACCCACCAGGAACAATTACATCTACAGAAGGAAATCTCTGCCAAATGCCAGCCTGCCTAATAGCGGAATAGGCAAAGCCTGCCATTATGCTGCACGACTTATAGTGAACCTGTGTGTGTCCTTTGAACAAAAAAGGGGCCACGAATCGCCTCAATCAGCTTGAACAATAGCATCACTTGAGACATTTGCTGTATGGGGAACAGATATTTATTTTTCCCAGCAATTAATTATAGGGCTATTCTTGAATTCCCCTGGAGCAGCTATCAAATATTTGTTTTCTTCAGATGGCCTTGAATAAGCTCACTGAGCAGAAGTCCATTTTCTGGCCCATGTGGTGCACAGAGGCACCCGTACAAAGGAGTCACTTCCAGTCAATTTATTTTCAGAGAAATGACAGTGGCATTGCACAGTCCAGGAGGTGAGGTCAGTGTCCACTCGGCCTTTGATTTATGTTGAACTGCCAGGTTTCTGTCATGTTCAGGTCTCCTTATTGATCTCTCTGCTTCTGTTTCGTGTGGGTGTTTTTTTAAAATACATCTTTGAATTCTGGTGTATTATAATTGTAGTTTAGTGCATTTGTATTCTTTGTTGAAAGTGACTTTGAACATCTCTGATGAGAGGATAAAGTTTGGGATATAATAATAACAATAATGCAAGTATTATTACTTGCATTATAGTATTATACATATAATGCATATAAGTATTATACCGCCTTTCTTTGGCCATGAGATTGCTCCATGAGATTGCTCCATGGCCATGAGATTGCTCCATGATTATCTATATATATAAAAATGGACGTGGGTATGTGGGTGGGTGTCTGTGTCTGTCTGTCTGTATGTATGTTATGCATAGGCTTCCCCACGCCTTGACCGAGTGCCACGAAACTTGGCACACACGTACCTTGCAGCCTGGAAGGAAACACTGTGGGGGTCAGACCCCGTTACAGCCCCCTGTTTTTCGGGGAGGGGGGCTAGAATGTCCAGACCAAGGGGATTGCATTGGACTACAGGTCTGCTGCCACCCTGTGGTCACAAGCGATTCTGCAGGTTATGTGATACACAGGGACTAATCCAAAACGAAAGTGGAACTGCTTTGCACTGCCTGCGTTGCCCAGGCTGGAAAGAGCAGGATCCAGAGAGTTCCAACACCCAGTCGGATCTGAGAGCTACCTGTTTCCAGAGGGCTAACTGCCCTGCCACAGGACCTGCAGACTTTGTTCAGTGAGTGTGACAATTTCATTACGCTCTTTTGCTTGATTCTGTCCCTGTATTCATTCCTTCTCCTAATAGAAGCTGGGGATACTTTGTCCCCCGGGCAACGCCGGGTAACAAAAGGCTAGTTACTTATATAATGCATATAAGTATTATACTTATAATGTATATAAGTATTATACCGCCTTTCTTTGGCCATGAGATTGCTCCTCTGGCTTTAATTCAAAGTGGTTTACATAGGCAGGCTTTATCTCTAAACCCGCAAGGGGTTTTTACAAATTACCAAGAAGTTCTATCTTTCAAGAACTACAACAACATACAGATGGAACTTTCTTGGTCTAGTCCTTCTTTCTGGCCACACGATTGCCTTCCTACTGGCTGATAAATGGCTTCTCTGCTCCCACCAAAGAAACAGCTGGCCCAGCACAACTCCTCTCTCACAGGCAGCTGGAGACAGCTCTTATCTAGAGCTCTTATCTAAATGCACTAGAGGCTTGCATTAGACCAGTGATGGTGAACCTATGACACACATGTCAAGGGTGACACACAGTGGTGTCATCTAAATGATTTAACAACAGGTACTCACTTTTGATTGGCACATGTCGGGACCTGCCCACCGGAAGTGACGTCATAAGCCGGAAGTGAGGTCGTGGCAGGAAGGGACATGAAAAAAGCCCTTTTTGAGGCCTCAGACAATTTTAAACTGACCCAACAGTTGCAACAGTATTCCACAGCACCCCCAGAACACATTAAGGAGGCCTGGCATCATGTTAAAGTGACCCAACAGTTCCAAAATCCCAGAGCAGCTCATTTTTCAGTGGCAAGGCAAGGCAAGGCTCCGCTCGCTGCCTGCCTGGCTCTGAGAACGTGCAGGCAACTCAAACGTGCAGGAAATTCAAATGTTGCAGGGGGCGGAGTCGACGAGTGGGCGGGCGAATGGGCGGGGCCAACTGTAATCCTAGAAACCGGTACTCGCATACCCCCGCGCACCCCCTGCATGACATCACTGGTGACACACCATGGCGTTCTGGGTGGCACACCAGAGTTCATGAACACCCAACAACAACTGAAATTGTTTTACTTGTATTTCATTTTTGTAATTATTTGATGTTTCTTTATATAATATGCAGCCCCACACAATTGGGCTGAATATTTTCAAAGGAATGAATGAACATGTAAATAATTGTTTCTTTTTCATTTGGGAGGGGGGAGTGACATGCCAGCAGAGTCAAGTTAGGCATTTTTGACACAGTGAGCAAAAGGTTCGCCATCACTGCACTAGACCCTGTGGTACCACTGAGTACAGGGCCAAGCCTGCAAGAGGGAACACGCACATTAAACGATGTATCCAGCCTTTGCTGTGGGGCTGGATGATCACTGCAATACACCCATGGATGCACATCTGCATGCACACTGGCTGATTATAGCATCTTAGGGGAAGGGTCTTAGCTCAGTAGGGACATGGCGGCGCAGCGGGTTAAACTGCTGAGTTGTGAGCTTGCTGACTGGAAGGTTAGCAGTTCGAGACGGCACAATGAAGTGAGTTCCCGTCGCTTGTCCCAGCTCCTGCCAACCTAGCAGTTCGAAAGCACGTAAAAATGCAAGTAGATGAATAGGGACAACTTGGGTGGGAAGGTAATGTCGTTTTGTGCGCTACGGCGTATAGTCATGCTGGCCATATGACCACGGAAGCTTGTCCTCGGACAAACACCAGCTCTTCGGCTCAGACACGGAGATGAGCACCACCCCCTACAGTGGGTCACGACTAGACCATTCGGTCGTGGGGAAACCTTTTACCTTAGCTCAGTGGTTGAGCCTCGGTTTTGCAGGCAGAAAGTCTTAGGTGCCCATCCTTGACATTTCTAAACATAGCTGGGCAAGACTGCCATTGCCAGTCCGTGCAGACCAGACTGAGCATGACTGCCATTCTAAAAAGTGGGTCTCAGTCTACAAAAAATGAGAACCATTGCCTTAGGAGATAGTTCTTCCAGACAGTGCCAGTTCAATGGAGCAACTGGAGTAACGGAGCAATTCTCCAGTTGTATCTTGTATACCTGTACATTTCTTTCTGGGGTCTCAAGTTGCCCCTGTGAATGTCATTTTCCTGCTTTCAGAGAGGAATTGTTTCGTTGAATTGTTGTGTTCTAATGATTTTCAGCTGGTTGATCTCAGGAAAGACGGGTCAAGACATATTTAAAACAAGCAAGTTGCAAAGCGAATGAATGAAGCAGCAACGGAAGAGCAGTGACCGTGGGGGAGGCAAAGACACCTAAGTTTCATCAGAACTTTCTCCTTTTAGCAGCCAAAAGAGCCCCTAATCCAACAGATGTGCCGACATCTCCTCTCGTGGCTAATGGAACAAGGCAGCTAAAGAAGGCCTGCCGAGGGAGCGCACTGCGGTTGCTCGTTCCTCAAGATTTATGCGTCAGCCCTGACAGAATCTAATTGTCACTCATTTGATTATGAGAAAATAACTTTCCGGCAAACTTCCAGTGCCACCATCTGTGCTGCGCTGTGCTTAAGGCACCCTGTGCGGATCACCTTTCCAAATGAGCAATGTGAGCTTGGGAAATAATTGTATTTCTTCTGTGCCACTCAGACGCAAACGATTTTATTTGCCTGTCCTTTGGCCCTGGCAAAGTGAAGCGGCAGAGGTGGGAGGAATCCGTATCACAGAGTACAGGTTTACAACCCCCCTTCCCCCCAGCAAAGGCACTGTCTCCTTTCTGAATACAGAATTTATTGTCTTGGGGCTTCATTACAATTATTTCCTTGGATACCTGGTGCAATTTCCATTACTTGAGTGAAGTGGAATCCTGCCAGGGCAAATGAGAGATTCACCTTTTAGATCCCAGAAAGCCAAGAAGAGCAATTAAAGCCGCTGGGGAAAATCCAACTGTTTGGGTCTAGCTTATGATGAATTCCCAGAGGAAAAATGCTAAGTGGATCATTGAATTTTAGGCGAAGGCAGCTATTCAGTTCTAAAGTTGCGTTAAGAATTATTCACCTTCACATGGCATTTGCTGTGTGCCTGCCATGCAATTTTGGACCCACAAGATTGGCATTAAGGATATCGGCACATTGTACTGCATTGCAGTAGCACAGATGTGCCTGTATGTATGCATGTATGCATCTTCATGCAAGTTCACCGTGCATGTGTTCTTTTAAACATCAGTATGGGGACTGGATCCCTAAAAGGTGTAGAGTGCAGATTATGTGTCCTGCCACACAAATATGTGAATATCTGTATACAAGCGTGCAGATCAGCAACCACATATACAATGCATAGGTGTGTGAGTTTTTTAAGGGGTATTTTTTTCCCAAAATTTCTTGATTAAAATTGCAAATTGTGGTGTTATGTGTTTTTATTCTACATTCTCAATCCACGTTCTCCTTTGTATTCATTTTAATGCTTTAAAAGTATACTAGGTAGATGACACAGGTGATAGGAGTGTCAGCAGATGTAGCCATGGTATTATTTCTAATTGGAAAAGTATTTCTGGAAATACTTTTTAATTTCTTTTTTATTTCTGTAAAATTTTTAAAAACTAAAATGCAGTGTTTTGTGTTTTTATTCCAATATTTTAACCCCCAAAAGGTTTTTTTTTTGTTTTTTGTGGTGTTTAACAACCACCACCACAAAATCACCCTTAACAATGCAGTACACTGATTTTATATGTACTGAAAGATGTAACTTGTGAAGAGGGCTACTGAAGTTCAGTAAACACTTCAGGTTAGGTTGCTCTGAAGATATTGATAAGCCCTTCCCTCATCACGACTCACTGCCCAACCTAGAAATACATGCACCCATTCTTCCTTAAATATACACATATTCCCACTGCATTCATAAGCCTTTGAACTTGCAGGTCTGTGTTAGTTAAGCATTCCAGAGGACAGACTAAGCACTGACACCAAGGCCAGGATAGAGTGCCCTGACAACTGGCAATTGCAAAGCTTGATACTGCTGTAACAGACAGATGAGCCCAATTCTGATTGGGCAATTTGGAGGACAGGTGAGAGACCTCTGCATGCTATGATGAATATGATGGCTCTCTGGAAAAAAGGCAATAGTTGACCTAAGTTTGCTAAATGGCTGTGATAAATTACTGCCTCCAGGTTACAAGTAAAGAAATCAATGTGAGTTTAATTGCAGGCCTCCTCCTCTCAGTTGCAAGCAAAAAGCCAGGTACAAAATCACACACTGGTCCAGAAGGGATCCTCTATGTCAGCTATTTTCAGCAGTGTGCCGCGGCACATTGGTGTGCCAGGAATGCCCCACAGGTGTGGCATGAGAGCTTGGCAGATTTATTTATTTATTAAGAACAGCATGTATTAATAGGTAGGGGTGTGGCTTTTTGGTGATACTTTCCCAAAAATTTCTTGATTAAAACAGCAAATTGTGGTGTAATGTGTTTTTATCATACACTAGCCTTTTGTTACCCGGCGTTGCCCAGGGGACAAAGTATCCCCAGCCTCTATTAGGAGAAGGAATGAATACAGGGACAGAAGCAAGCAAAGGAGCGTAATGAAATTGTCCCGCTCACTGAATTAGCCCTCTGGAAATAGATCCCTCTCAGATCTGACTGGGTGCTGGAACTCTCTGGATCATTTGCAACTCTTTGCCACGCAGGCAGTGCAAACCAGTTTCACTTCCGCTTTGGGGTAGTCCCTTTCATAACCTGCAGAATCGTTTGTGACCACAGGGTGGCAGCAGACCTGTAGCCCAATGCAATCCCCATGGCTCCTGACGATCTGGCCCCCCTCCCCAAAAAACGGGGGGCTGTAGGGGGGTCTGACCCCCGCAGTGTTCTTTGCCAGGCTGCAAGGTACGTGTGTGCCAAGTTTCGTGGCACTCGGTCAAGGCGTGGGGAAGCCTATGCATAACATACATACATACACACACCCACATACCCACGTCCGTTTTTATATATATAGATTATCAATCCAAGTTCTCATTTTATCAATTTTAAATGCTTTAAAAGTGTACTAGGTAGATGATGCAGGTGATACAGTGTCAGCAGATGCAGCCACAGTATTATTTCTGATTGGGAAAGTAGTCTATTTTAATTTCTGGAAAATATCTTAAACACCAAAATGTGGTGTTTTGTGCTGTGATTCAGATATTTTAACCACCAAAAAGTGGTTGTTAGTGCCCAAAAGGCTATTTTCAACAATAACAACAACCCACCCCTATTAATAGGGATGTGAGTCCCATAGCAGCAGCACGATGTGCCTTGTCAATTATCACAAAACTGATGGTGTGCCTTGATAACTTTAGTGTAAACCGTGTGCCACGAGATGAAAGAAGTTGAAAATCACTGCTCTATGTCATCGAGCCCATGATTTGCCCCAAAGGTTCTTTGCCTTTCCTACAGATGAACCTGCAAAGTCCAGCTTTGGAGTCAGTATGAATTGAAGTCAAGAGTGCATGGGGCCCTTTCATCAAGGAATGGGGCTCATGGAGCTATTCTGCCTGCATGGGCTCAGGCATGAAGAAAGGGAATGGGTATGCAGCATTTTTCCCAGTAGCAATGTATGGCTGTGAGAGCTGGACCATACGAAAGGCAGAGCGCCGAAGAATAGATGCTTTTGAATTATGGTGTTGAGAAGACTCTTGAGAGTCCCCTGGACTGCAAGGAGATCCAATTGGTCAATCCTCCAGGAAGTCAAGCCTGATGGCTCCCTGGAAGGACAAATCCTGAAGCTGAAGCTCAAATACTTTGGCCACCTCCTGAGAAGAGAGGACTCTTTAGAAAAGACCCTCATGCTGGGAAAGATGGAAGGCAAAAGTCTACCCCTGCTAACTGGGCAAGAGGCACTTTTTCAAGTGGTGTCCTCTTATATTTAGCAGGGGGAGAGCAATAGTCCCTCTTCACCCCAGCACAGTGTCTTTCTCGTGGCTGTTGCTGGTGGTGTTCTCCATTCCTTTAGATTGTGAGCCCTTTTGGGACAGGGAGCCATTTAACTTTAATGTTATTATTTGCCTGTAAACCGCTTTGTGAACTTTATGTTGAAAAGCGGTATATAAATACTAGTGATTGATTGATAGTGATTGATTGAAAAGGAGAAGGGGGCGGCAGAGGATAAGATGGTTAGACAGTGTCACCGAAGCAATGAACATGAAACTGGGCGAACTCAGGAAGCTAGTGGAGGACAGGCAGGCCTGGTGTGCTGTGGTCCAGGGGGTCGCGAAGAGTCGGACACGACTTAGCGACTGAACAGCAACAACAACAATGCAGCATTGGTCTCTACAGCAGACCAGACCTGGTTTAAATAGTCTGAACCTGGCAGCTCTGCTTTGGGCTGGTCCATGGATAGTCAGTGGGCTGCTCAGTGGCTCTGAGGAAGAGGGACAGACAATTTGTTACTGCAGTCAGTTGTCCTAAAAACAGAGTCGCAGAACCAGGTAGAATTTTTTTCCCAGAAACCAGAGGTTACATCGTAAGAGGATAGAACCCACAGAGAAGACCTTAGTGGTCAATGTGCTGAGAGAAGGAAAACATTGAAAATTGCTGATTTGGACCGTCGGTACAGTGCTGAGATGGGAGTTGTAAATGCGGGGACTCAGAGCGCAATCCTAACTTGGAGTTAGGCCGGCACCGTTAGGCCAGTATAGTTTGGTCAGCACAAGGGCTACCACAAAGCGTATTTGGACCCCTCTCGGGGTCAGGAAGGAGGGCGCGTGTCTGTGTGCTGGTCTCTCTGACTCTGAGGATGGTCCAAACATACTTTACGGTGTCCCTTGTGCCAGCCAAACTTTGCTGGCCTAACTGTGCCGGCCTAACGCCAAGTTAGGATTGCACTCTCAGATGCATTCCCTGCTCCTCTAATGAAGAAACTCATGAACTGGGCTCGATCTCTCAGCCTGACCAACCTCACATGGATGCCTTGACAATCAAGCACCGTGATAAGGTCTTTGAAGGAAGGCAGAAGGCAAATGATTCAATCAAAACAGAAAACATTTTTAGCACTTGCAACGTTTTGCCCCTCGGCTTCCAACACAGTAAAAACAAATGAAACACAGAGAAACATTGACAGCCATGTACACACTGCCAAGCAAATCAGGCAACTGTTCTTTGAACAAGTTGAGGCATGCAAAAGTGCAAACGGGGCTCACCCTTGGACCTTGTAAGCCAGCAGGTCCAGGCTTGCCTTCGGGCCCTGGGGGTCCCTGTAAACAAAAGAACATTTACAGAAAATCAGTCGACAGTGTAAGAATGCATGCACAAAAATCGAATGCCAAAGTGGTTCCCAAACTGTGGGTCAGGACCCATCAGTGGGTCGCAAGCCAATTTCAGGTGGGTCGTAAAGCATTTGGAGCAGCCATATTGAAAATATGGGAAGATGGGATGCTGGAAAGGGGGGTGGCTGTGTGGTTATTTTGCTTGTGTCAAGGTTGTAAATAGTCTTTTTTTCTGATTCATTTTCTTATTGGAAAATGGCTGAATACAATAAAAAGAAATAACCCAACCGATTGCTGCTTTCTCAGGAAAGCAGCAGGCTCTGGCTTCACAATGATGGCACTTCCGGTCGTGACATCACTTCTGGTGGGTCCTAGACAGATTGTCATTCTAAAAAGTGGGTCCCGGCGCTAAAAAGTTTGAAAACCACTGTACTGCCATGTTCAGTTAGCTCAAGCCATTGATTTCACATGAGCTGAAGTCTGCTATATTTGAGCTCCAGAATATGTTCCAGAAGCCAGTGTCGCTTTTTGGAACATGGTTGGATTCTCCCTGATCGTGTGTGTTTAATTGCATCTCTTTTACAATGTGCCTGAAGCTTCTCAGGATAGTGTTTCTGCTGAAGATCTCTTCAGCACTGAGTCACAAAATGCTGGAGTTCAGAGAAATGAGTTCCAGATACCTTCACCTACACTTAGCAGCACATGATAAAAACAGCAAGCACCTCACCTGTACAAGCCCTGTTCAGAATTTGAATCAGGGACCTCTCTCAAGATGAAGAACTTAAGAACCACATCTGTAGGTCAACAAGCCTAACTAAAAGGTCAAATTATACACAGGCAGGGCTTTGTATAGTCCCTCAGTGAGTGAACAGATCATTTTAAGGGCACAGTCCTAACCTGGAGTTAGGCCGGCAAAGTTTGGCCGGCACAAGGGCCACTGTAAAGCATGTCTGGACCACTCTCGGAGTCAGGGAAGATGGCGCAATCTCTGTGCTGGCCTTTCTGACTGCAAGAGTGGTCCAAACATACTTTATGATGTCCCTTGTGCCAGCCAAACTTTGCTGGCCTAAATAGGCCGGCCTAACTCCAGGTTAGGATTGTGCCCTGAGACTACGTACACATATGCAAGGAAACAAGTTACTTACCGGGCTACCTGGAGTTCCAGGTGGGCCTACTAATCCTCGTGGGCCAGGAGCTCCCTAAATTAAAAAAAAAAGTATTAAAATTTGATATTTATAGGTACCAATTTTTTCATAGTAATTTCAAAAGCGGTTCAGGAATTAAAGCAAACAACAGACTTCTCATTATGTAATCCAAAGAAACCAAGCCAAAATGGGAACCGAAAGGGGCCCAGCAAGAAACTGCACAGCAAATGAGATCCATAGAAGGTCAAGAAAAAGTTAATTTTCAAATGCCCTCCCACCCACCCTTGCGTTAGAACAGCTCAAAAATGGAGCCTGGCATGGCGTAGGGGTGTGGCAGGAGCGGTGCAGGGGATGGCACTCCTTGGACCTTGCCATGGGGCAGAGTGTTGGCTGGGTACGTGACTGCACTGCAGGTTGCACATAGCTGTGCAAACGATTAAGGCCGACTTGTGATTTTGTGCACAGAAAAGAATTTCCACCGGAAATGTTATGACAAAGCATAAACCAACTGACAAATCGCATAGTTTATATTTTGCATGAGGGTTGGTCATGTCTCAAGAACAGTTGCTATGAGAGCATTTAGTTCACCGGCATGTTTTATTCATTACACAGCCTAACCCTGCACAGGTTTAATTAGAAGCAAATCCCAGTACATTCAATGAATTTTACTCTCAAATTTAAAAAAAAAAATGTAGTATAAATCTTGGAGTGGCTCCATTCCTATAGTAAATATTGAACAATTTGTCCTTCGAGGGAAATAAAACAACCACCTCTAAAATTTGGAGTAAGTGAAACCAAACCATTGAGAAGACACAGGTCCTGGTAGCAAGAGCTCCAGAGAGCATCTTCCCACTCTCCCAGGGTAATGAAAGGAGACAAAGCAATTTTGCTTTGGAGTTCTCCTGAATGAGCCAGGGGTGAGTGGGCTGGATGACTGTAACCCTGGAATAGAAAGTCTCATAGGGAAGATAAACAACTTGCCAGCATCTCCTTTGGTTTTAAAGAAGGTGTATTCATAGCAAAAAGATTCCAAACCACTCGGCCCTGGCTTATTGCTTCTGCAGCATTTGTTGATTTTTTTTCATTAAAGGCTTTGAAAGTGAGGATCCCAAATGTGCCTTTCTGAATAATCAGGTTTGTATATTCTTTTGATTGCCAGTGCAAGTGTGTTGAGGAAGCACCTACCTGCTCTCCTTTCAGACCTTCCATCTGCACCTGGAACAAAGATATAGACATAACATTGGGGAGCGGAAAAAAATATGTTTCCCTATGTAAGAAAGACAAGTGATGCCCCACAGCATGCATGGTTGTTGCACAGGCAGCAATCATATCCCTTACGAGTCAATGGGCCAACCAATCCTATGTTAGAAGTCCCTTGGGGCTGCATTTGAGAAACCATAAGATAAGTTATTCTTGACCCGTGCATGACTTGGCATTGTATAGTCAAGGTGGCCAATGCAAGTAGCAAAAGGGGCATGTCTCATTTATTTTTTATTAATTAATTAAAATATTGCTCTCTCTCTCTCTCTCTCTCTCTCTCTCTCTCTCTCTCTCTCTCTCCCTTTTTGTCTAGTGGATTGCAATAGACTGTCATTTTTAAAAAGTGCTAAAACATTTGGGAATCACTGTACTAGCTGGTTTCCTTATAATGTTGTCCACTTGAAAACCACCAATCTATACTCAAGAAGTCTCATTTAGCATGCATAATATTTATTTTCTCTAATAATAGCTCTTACTACTGAGCCAGGTTTTCCTGGAGGTCCTATTTCACCCTGCAAGAGAAAGCAAATGAGAAAAAAAGCAATTAAATGTGTATATGCTTCCATAGCAATCTCAGCAGGATTTTCTCACTCCCTTATAGACAACTGGGACATTACTTCTGGGATGGGACAACTATCCTGGTTGTAGGTTGTGCTAAAGCATATGCAATTCCTTCTGTCCCTCTCTTACATCCTCTCTCAGACAGAGACATATTTTCCCTCCCACATTCTCACACTGTCGAGGGTCTCACTTCATCAAGATTCTGATGCAGATCACTGTACACTATGTAGCCTACAGTACAATTACGTTGGCAGCTGACTTACTTGATTGTCAGATTAGGTGAACAAGATCCTTGTCTGACACAGCACATCAAACTATAGAATCACTGGCCGACTTTTGAAATGGTTTCAAAAGGGACACAAAGAGGAGACATTCCTCTGTGAAATCTGCCATTGGTCAGGCAGCAGTTCCAAGATTAGATGTGGGTACTACTATCCTACATCAATGTCTACTGTAAGAAAGACGTGCAAGAAAGAATATCTCCAAAAGAAGCTTCATATAGCCAACATGTTTTGGTTTTATATTTATATTTTGGTGTTTCTTCTCACACACGGTCTTCACCTTACCTGTTCTCCTTTGGGTCCTATGGGGCCAGGCTGGCCTGGGCTTCCTTTGATACCCTGAAATCAGATCAACCAGTTGTCAAAGGGCATGGGAGTGAGGTGGAAACACACACACACAAACACAAACACACACACAAACACACACACAGCCGGGGCGGGCGGGAAAGCGGCGGAACGCGGTGTGACGCAACGGGCGGACTGCCGCTCACAGGTAAGTCCCGCCCAGCATACCGGCTGAATGCCGCCGCTGACTGGGGGTCTTCTGTACGCAATGGCTGTGCGCTAGAAAGCAAGCTGATAGCAGAATGTAAACAACTGGGAGCACAATAAGAAACTACTGAAGACTAGAAGTGGACATTTGAAAGCAGAATAGCCAAACTAGATACATTTGATAAGAAGAAATGCAGGTCAACAGGACAAATAAGTCTGAAAAAGACAAATGTTCTGGGGTGGAAGAAGATTCCCAAACAGATTCTCTGTCCCAAACAGGCTAAGAACCTAAAATTTAAAGGCATTCTTTGACATTTTAGAATATGATATCCAATTCAAAATTTGCTGGCAAAGTTAGGCCAGCAAAGTTTGGCTGGGCTAAGAGGCACTGTAACGTATGTTTCGACCGTTCTCAGAGTCACAAATGCCAGCATACAGATGTGTGCCATCCTCCCTGACTCTGAGGGTGGTCCAAACGTGCTTCATGGTGTCCCTGGTGCCGGCCAAACTTTGCTGGCCTAACTGTGCCAGCTTAACTTCAAGCTAGGGTTGCACCCTGAAAAAGACTAATGTTCTGGGGTGGAAGAAGATTCCCAAACAAATTATCTGTCCCAAACAGGCTCAGAGTCTAAAATTTAAAGACTCTGAGCCTGCTTAATAACATTTCAGAATATGACCTCCAATTCTAAATATTTCTCAATGCATTTCCAGTTAATTCTAGGGGGGAAAAAAGTTTCGTACCATTAAGAATTGTCCACATACCTGTTTCCCATCGACACCAGGCTTTCCAGGAAAGCCATCAAGACCTGGTTCTCCCTGAGTAAATGAATAGAAATAGATAATTCGCCATTGGAAATGTCATTCCGTTTTGGAAGAGCTCAATAAGATAGTGGGCAGCCCAATCCTAAACTGCGCTGGAGCAGCCAGGCTGCCTTGCCTGCACTCTATCCTGAGCTAGTTGGGAACCAGCGAGGGTCTCTTCAGTAAGGGGATTTTTTTTCCTTTTACTCCAAGTAATGCCCCAGCTGATTTTATGGGACTATTAGGATCTCCACCAGCTATACGGCTGGCAGAAGTTTGAGCAGCCTCATGTAGGGCTTCCTGGCCTGGGAACGGGGTTAGGATATGGCAGAGGAAGCCATATAGGCCCTTGTTCCTCCCTTCCCCTGCCCCAAAATACCTGCCTTACATTGCGGTGTAAATTGCTCCTCTCTTGGATTGCAGCCAATCCTCATGGGAAAAGCAACACCTTGGACTTGCATACTGGCTACCGTGGCCAGGGAGGGGAGCAATATGCACAGCAAGGTAAGGCTCCTTGCAAAACCTAGCACTCCATCCCCCTATAGGGACGCTACTGCCCCACTGCCCTCCCCATGCCCCTTGCTGCTTGCTGACTTACCTGCTTCAGCCAACAGCACCCCTCATCGGCGCTAAGGCAACAGGACCGGTGCTACAGGCATCGCCGGCCCTGCTGCGCTCGCACTGAGCCTCTCTCACGCTGACCGAAGTCAATCGGCACAAGGGACGCTCCGCGTGGAAGCGGCATGGGGATTGGTGGGACGGAGGGAGGCAGGGGCGGGACTTGGGCGGGACGTGGGCGGGCTTGGGAGGTGGCCGTACAGCCACATCCTAAGCCCGTCAGGGAGGCTGCGCGGTCTCCTCGGATCTGCACCCGCTCTTTAGCATATAGGGGCACATAGGGGCAGCTGGAGACTCCCCTCCGGTAAGGGAGCGCACACTCCCTTGCCCTGGGGAGGCTCCAGCCTCCACCTACCCAGCGCTGGATATGGCGCTGCCCGGCCAGCCATGCTATTCCAGCGCTGGGTAGGATTGCGCCCTGAATGTGGTGCTGGTGGCATTACTTATTCACACAGTGTCATGACGTGCCTCATGGCACATTTGCAACACACACTTTGGATTGCACTCTAAAGGCCTAATTCTTTTCAGGGTGAGCCCAGAGCATCCCCAATGTAGCACACGCTGCATGCTGTGGGCTCAGTGAGAACCAGAAGAGATAACTATAGACCATTTTTACCTACCTCTCCTTTTTGGGCTACCTGGTGCCCAATTCCTCACACCTACATCGGATGTTTGGCTGGCATACGCCTGAGGAGCCTATGCGGCATGTCCAGGCCAGAAAGGAGGGGATAGGATCCAGTGTGCATACTGCCACTGAGATCCACCCCTGACCTGCCCCAATCCCGGCCCCAATATGCCCCATTCCAGTCCTGGGAGCAATTTACCAACAATGTCAGAGGTTCTGCACTGTGAGCAGTTCAAAAAGGGAGGCAGATTTCTTGTCTTAATCCCTAGTTCGGAAACACAAAGCCTAACAAGAATGACCTCCACAACAATTCCGTATTGCCTCAAGCAATTCTGTTCACATTGCTGACCCCCTATTTGACACAGTTATCAATACCTTGATTCCTTGGGGTCCCTTTTCTCCTCTTTCTCCCTGCAGGCCCTGAAAAGGAAATGACCGAAGACATTACAAGGTTTCTTGCTCTCTCCCGGCCAACAGCAGCGAGAGCTGAACTTGGAAGAGTCACTGTTGCACCAAGAACGTCTACACAGTGACTCATGGCATACTGAAGTACAGTGGAGGGGAAATACTGATTTAGGACTCTGCCTACCTAGTGGCCTGTCTAGAATATACAAATAATATTACTCCAAAGAAGCCCTTGCACATATTAATTGGTTTATATTAAGAGCACTTGTCAACTTGATCACCATCATCAGTGTCATACTAGCCCAAGATGCAAAAGAAATTACTGTGAATTCTCTCTAACTAGGAGCCCAACTTTATCATCCCTCCCCCAAAATAAGAAAAAAAATTGGTGTAGCTGCACCAAAAAAGAGCATGCTGTATTCAGCAGGGAGGAAGGTCAAGAGGCTTCTTAAGGGAAGGGGGAAAGCAGATATACCACCTATAAATATTCCTTAATCCTCCAGACATCCCCTGCTCTGTAACGGCCTCCTCGGAACTGTCCCAGTCATTTCACTGCCCCAAGGGGAAAAAAGGGAGAAACGTGAGGATGCAAAAAGAGGGGATAGGATCTGGTAAATGCCATCACCACTGGATCCACCCCCTCCTGCAGACTTCCTGCCCTTAATCCTCCCCATTCTGTTTCACCCCCCTCCCTCCCCCTACCACTGCTTCACCTGCACTGGCAGGTGTAGGCAGCTCCAGTGATGGACCGGGATTGCTTTGCACTCTGTTAGCAGCAATTTTGCAACAGCAGAAGTCTCTTCCGCCACTGCGAAATGCAGCATACAGCAGTCCAATCATGCATAGGAAATGGGCTCTAGGAGTGAGTTGCTACGAAAAACAGAACAAAATCCTCTAGAGCAGCGATTCCCACATTTTTTAGTATCAAGACCCATCTAAAAACATTTCACTTTACCAGACGCTTAAGCCTCTGTGGCTATAATAGTGTTTGGGCAGCAGTGCTTCCCCCTCCCCCAAGTAGCAGGGGGGATACTGGAAAATTGCAAGGTGCAAGGTGCAATTTCAAACCTAATGAAATGTCACAGCATACCATAATCACAATACAGCATCTCTACACTGTAATCACATTACCGCAGCTTGCTGAAAATCCTACCGTAAGAAGGAACTCGTAATAACCCCAGATTTCAAACCTTGCCATAGAGCTAATATGAACTATAAGAACCTGCAGGAAAGATACTTCTTCTTCTGCAGGTGAAGGTCAAGAATAGTGTGCAATCTGCCTTGTTGGTTCACATAGGTTCCCTGTACTAGCTTTGCATGGTGCATGTGTGTGTGCATCTGTGTTGTTGCCTCACCTTCAGCCTCACCTTCAGCATCACCCTTGTACAGCTCTGTGTTTTCCTCCTGAAATGAATGATTCCTTGATTCTCCTGCTCCAAAGTAAAGCACAGATGCCTGTTGTGCCAACCCTGGGCTCATGCTTGAGTATGTCTTAAACTGACCACACTGCCTCTATTGAGAGCGCAATCCTAACCTGGAGTTAGGCCGGCACAGTTAGGCCAGCAAAGTTTTGCCAGAACAAGGGACTCCATAAAGTAAGTTTGGATCACTCTCTGAGTCAGAGATTCCAGCACACATACGCGTGCTATCCTCCCTGACTTCGTTGTTGTTGTTCAGTCGCTAAGTTGCGTCCGACTCTTCGCGACCCCATGGACCACAGCACGCCAGGCCTCCTTGTCCTCCACTAGCTTCCGGAGTTCACCCAATTTCATGTTCATTGCTTCAGTGACACTATCTAACCATCTCATCCTCTGCCGCCCCCTTCTCCTTTGGCCTTCCATCTTTCCCAGCAGGAGGGTCTTTTCTAAAGAGTCCTCTCTTCTCATGAGGTGGCCAAAGTATTGGAGCTTCAGCTTCAGGATTTGTCCTTCCAGGGAGCACTCAGGCTTGACTTCCTGGAGGATTGACCGATTGGATCTCCTTGCAGTCCAGGGGACTCTCAAGAGTCTTCTCCAACACCATAATTCAAAAGCATCTATTCTTCGGCGCTCTGCCTTTCTTATGGTCCAGCTCTCACAGCCATACATTGCTACTGGGAAAACCGTAGCTTTGACTAGGCGAACCTTTGTTGGCAGGGTGATGACAACTTAATAAAACTTCTAGACAACTTAATAAAAAGCCGAGACATCACCATGGCTTTGAGAGTGGTCCAAACTTGCTTTGCAGTGTCTTGTGCCAGCCAAATTTTGCTGGCCTAACTGTGCCGGCCTAACTCCTGGTTAGGATTGCACCCCAACTGAATATGCGCAGGGCTATAGTTCATTGATGGAAATTTCGGCAGGTTAAATATTTATTAAAAGGAGGATGACTTACAGGTGCTCCAACATAACCTTGACGTCCGGGTGGACCTGGTTGACCATCGATTCCCTGAACAGAAACAGAAACAGAAAAAAAAAAAAAAAGATGAGGACCATCAGGAAGATCCATGCAAATTTATATACCCCCAAAATAATAACAAATGTACATGTTTTCTTATGACCTCCAGCACAACAATCAACCCCCTTGGAAGGATAATTTCATATCTATGAGTGCCTTTATTGCATGCTGGCAGAAGACATTGTTGTGGTTGTTATTGTTGTTGCTCTGAAAAGGAAACAGCGTGAGGCTGAAAACAAGTTGGATATGAAAAGGAGAAAGGCTGTGCACCCATGTTCAGCATTTGCCCCTGGATAGAGGCTTAAAAATTATATATGTTTTAATTAATTATATTGGTTACATAAAGTTATACTGCTAAACTTATTCGGGAGACTGACAATTTTATATATACTGTATAAAGGATGGGAAGGTTAGATAGGAAAGAAAGTTTGAGATACAGATCAGTGTTGAGGCTACACATACAGTTTTGTTTTTTTGTTTTTTGCAAGAGACCGAGAGTGTGCATACATGCACACGTGTGCTCACGCGTGGAGAGTGCCTATAACTCTGCATATGAAGGGATGGGATATCATGTGCAGTTGGATCTCTCGAGGTAGGCATGAGCGACTCAGTCCAAAAGGAAATAACTTTTTTTTTCCACAAGTGGGAAGACATCCTTAAGTCTAAATGCGGGTGATAAATCTTCCATCTTGATAAATCTTGGGATACATCTTCCAGCCCTAGATGACATTTTTCTATCCCGTTGTCTGCAGAAGTCACATCGTATCCTTAAAGATTCTTCCCATCCAGTCTACAGCCTATTTGAACTGTTGCCTTCTGGGAAATGGTATAGAGTTATTAGGACACATACCGCACAATTTATGAACAGCTTTTATCCCAAGGCTGTAATTATGTTAAATGACGAACCCAGGAAATTGCCAGGAACAAGAAAATAAGGCATTTCCTATGGTGTTCAGATTCACTGTCTATCTTGCTGCTTGTTGTGTTCCTGAGTGAATGGCATTGGAGATTTTAGACATTTATTCTAGATTTGTGTGGATGGGTTGAGTGTATAAGGTGTGTGTGGGTCCGTGTCCTGGAATGCTTACAAATTCCGTTGTACGTTATGTATAATGACAATAAAGTAATCTAATCTAATCTAATAAAGTATAGAAAACAGCTACACAAGTCATTGGTAAGTGCGGCACAAGTCCAGGGTGGAGGCCTTTAAATTGTCACCTTCTCACCTTTAGTCCTGGTGCTCCAGGAAGCCCGACTGCTCCAGGAAGTCCAGGTTCTCCCTCAAAACAGAAGGCAAATAATGTTGCTGTAAAGCTTTTCTATAAATCATAGACATTAAATATCATAGAATATTAAAATGATAGCCCGGTCTATCTATGAGGCACAAAGATCACCCTTTAACTGAGACCGGCAACCTACTCCAGTTTTATTGGCATCAGTTAGCTCCGACAGATGCCCTTCTCAACCTTGATACACAAGATTGCTTAACTGAAGAAGAGCAGGATGGAATCTCAGGTCTCGCACAAGTAAAGCGGGTTGGGTGAGGAGCAGAAAAGGCAACACACTGTGACCGCAATCCTAACCTGGAGTTAGGCCAGCCCAGCTAGGCCAGCACAAGGGCCACTGTAAAGTATGTTTGGACCACTCTCAGGGTCAGAGAGGCCAGAACAAAGATGTGCACCATCCTCCCTGACTCAGAGTGGTCCAAATGCGCTTTATAGTGTCCCTTGTGCTGGCCAAACTTTGATGGCATAACTTGGGCCAGCCTAAATCCAGGTTAGGATTGCACTCTGTATTTGGTCTGTATCAAAACACTGGTGGAAGATTCCAGGAAAAGGATTGGCTGAGGGCAAACTAGGAAAAGGTTGAGGGTGCAATCCTAACCTGGAGTTAAGCTGGCACAGTATGGCCAGCAAAGTTTGGCTGGCACAAGGGCCACCGTAAAGTAGGTTTGGGCCACTCTTGGAGTCAGAGTGGCCAGCACACTGATGTGCGCCATCCTCCCTGACTCCAAAAGTGGTCCAAATGCGCTTTATGGCTGCCCGTCTGCCAGTCAAACTTTGCTGGCCTAACTGTGCCTGTCTAACTCCAGGTTAGGACTGCACTCTCAAAGTGTCTTGGATCACACTGAAATTCTATTTCAGGATCAGGCAGCCGTCAGGAACCAAATCCAAACCATGACATAGATATACAGTAGAGAAGGTTGACCTTTTATTCCAGGGCCTGCCTATCCATCAGGCCATGATTTAGATCATGTTGAGAGGCAGATGGCAAGGGTAGTGGCTGGCTCAAGACGCCTTTTATCCCAATGTCTGCTGCTGTTGCCTCCCTCCAGCCCACTGTGGATGGAGCCAGTAGTGTCAGCCTACCGGTACGCTGGGTGTGTCTTCCGGGTGAGCAGCAGCGCGATCGCTGCATTCTGTTGCGTAATGGCAAAAGCCCACCCGCTGTGGCGCTGTGGTGCTGGACCGGTGCAAGCAGCAGTGCCAACGTTCGGGTGCCGCCGCGACCATCAGCAGTGCCGGCCTTGCGCCAATCGAGTGTTGGCGTTGCTCAGTCAGCGCAAGACCTCCACGAGGGCATGCCAGAGGCGTTCCGAGTTGTGACACAAGTCGTCCATAGTGCCATATCCTAAAGCCCGTCCCTGGCGGCCCCAATTCGGGCTGCTCCTGTCCACATTCCTCTGCGCCTGCAAAACAGCAGGCGCAGATCCGAGCAGGCCCATAGGGGCAAGCGGGGCTTACACAGGTGCAAGGGGAAAACCTCCCCTTGGCCTGCACGTTGCTGTTGCTGCCTCTTAATGGGCTTCAGGATACAGCCCTGTTATGTCGGCCTTACTTAGGATTGGGCTATATCAGTGGTGGGATTCAGGGGGTTCGCCCAGGTTCTATAGAACCGGTTGTTAAATGGCCGGGCCCCGCCCACTCGCTTACCTCGGCTGGCTTCGGGTTTTTTTTTGGCTCCGGCTATGACGTCATAGAACCGGTTGTTAATTCATTTGAATCCCACCACTGGGCTATATGAATCTCTAACCACAGCATGTGCAGCCCTATCTCCCTACAAGTGCTGTGATGAATGGCAATACACACTCTCCCCCTTTGAACTTCCAAGAGCAGTTAATCCTATGAAGTCTGGCTGCTGCCTTGGCCCCGAAACAGGACGGTCGCGGCTATTAACCTGCTGTCATTTGTTTTGACTGCATTCAAAATGGCTTCACTAATCCCCAAGACATGCTCTGCTCAATGCACACTGATTTGCAGCATCTGGCTCACGCTACAAGGAAAAGAGGATTACAAGGGAAGGAAGATAAAAGCTTACAGTCTCTCCTTTGGCACCATCTCTCCCTGGGATGCCAGGTGCGCCGAGGGAGCCCTGAAACAATACAAATTATCATAACAGTATGAATGGCTAACAATGATCAGAATAGCATTAACAGTGGCCGAAAGCATGAATAAAGTATGAACACATGAATAATACACAAGGCAAATCTAATCACTTTTGTCACAAACAACATTCATTTAAGGTCTCAAGGGGGACTCCTTGCCCCAGACCTACTAGGTTCCAGGATGAAGCACAGCAGTCATTGATTTAGCTAAATGTCCATCAATGGGAGTGGTGGGAATTGCCATGGTGGCCTCATTTGGCAAGGGTCCCCTCCAGTGGTGTTATCCTACTGGTACGCTAGGCGGGACATCCGGGTGATCGGCAGCCCGCCCGTTGCGTACCGCAGCGTTACGCCGTTTGCGTAATGTACGCAAGTGGCGTAACTGGTTACACAAACGGCGTAACGCAGTGGTACGTGACGGGCGGGCTGCCAATTACCCGGATGTCCCGCCCAGCATACCGGTAGGAAAACACCACTGATCCCCTCCCCTTATGCTCCCAACCCTGACCAGAAGTGGACAAACCCACTTGTTAGTCTGCTTGACCAAGGATTGCAGGGGAACATGGAAAACACTGGTAAGTTCGGCTAAAATCCTTCACCTCAATTTTCATGTTGTGTTATCTGCAACTATTATCTGCAGTGGTACTGCCCTGAATACTTTTCCCACTTCATGAGCAGATGGGTTTCGAAGCAGGAACCTGTGAGAACATGATGCAGCCACCTTGCTGAAGTTAAGCAGGCCTAGCTGGTCAGCCCTAGTGGTCAGTTCTATGCCACCATGAGTTTCATGGTGCTAGAATCGTGGATATCAATGCCATCAAGTAAATCAATGGATAGTGTTTTTTTTTTCTAGGCTAGCACCATGCTTGAGACTGCAATCCTAACCTGGAGTTAGGCCAGCAAAGTTTGGCTGGCACAAGGGATGCCATCAAGTAAGTTTGGACCACTCCCGGAGCCAGAGAGGCCAGCACACAGATGTGTACAGCGATGGGATCTGCAAATTGAGAAGGGGAACGCTGGGCGGGACTTAGGCGGGACTTACACATGATTGACAGCCCGTCCGCAGCGTTCCGTGGCTGCCCTGGCCTCGGGGGGGCTCCTGCTTGCCGCGGGGGACGGGTGGGGGGCGCGCTGGGTGCCTGGGCGAGCAGCGGTGGGGCACGCCAAACGGGGGCAGCCCCCCCAAGGCCAGGGCAGCCACGGAATGCTGCAGGCGGGCAGCCAATCACGTGGAAGTCCCGCCTAAGTCCCGCCCAGTGTTCCCCTTCTCAATTTGCAGATCCCATCGCTGGATGTGCACCATCCTCCCTGACTCAGAGAGTGGTCCCAACACGCTTTATAGTGGCCCTGGTGCTGGACAAACGTTGCTGGCCTACCTGTGCTGGCCTAACTCCAGATTAGTTTGGTGCTCTGAGAATATGAAGTGAAAGGGACTGAGCAGAAAGACGGAGGCCAATTCCCTTCAGAATCTTCATGCCAACTCCTTGTCTCATACAATGTTCTTGCCCGCAGGTGGGATAGCCCAGGGCAGGTGCAGATCCGAGGAGCCCCTGGGGCAAAGGGGCAAATGTGCCCTTGCCCTGTGGAGGCTCCAGCAGCCTCCCAACCTGTGCTAGAGACAGCACAGGCCAACCAGCCTGCCTGTTTCAGCGCAGGTCAGGATTCCGCTCTGTGTCTGTTAACAGACTGACAGCGCAATCCCACACTGCCTTTAGCATCGATGCAACTTCGCTGTGTCAACGCTACGCACTTTGCCCTGATGCCGGGGGGGGGGGGCGCCGAGTGGCCCTAAGGCAGGGAATGCGCCATGCCAGTGCAAGGGAGGGCCAGACCACACCACATCAGGAGCTCTCTGTGCTTGGTTCCCACCAGCTGAGGAGGGGGGGGGTGCTTGGCCTGCAATTGCAAAAATGGAGTCAGACCCAGGCTTGGCTTCCTTTGTTCACAACATGGGGGGGGGGATAATTGGGTGGGCTGAGGGTGGGCTGGCCAAGGAGTGGGACGGGCCTCGTTCGAGAGGCTGTGCAGCCCCGATTCGGACCACAAGGTCTCCTTGGATCTGCACCTGCTGTTTAGCAGGCGCAGATCCGAGGAGCGCATTGGGGAGTGTATTGGAAAAGGCAGGAGATACCCCAAGGAGATAGGGAATGGTATCAGCAATGGCCTCTTGTCCCAGATAAGCCAGGGATTATAGGGTTAACCCCCAAGGTCTTTGCAAGCCTCAGGAACACAACTGCAGGCTGATAAGGGCTCTGGCTCTGAAGGGAGGTTAGCACAGGTGCAGATGGGTGTGGCTGATGAATTATAGCCTGCCCACTGATTGGCTGGCCTCAGTATAAAGCTGGAGGCAGGAGCTAGAGAAAAGGGGCTGGATAGGTGCTGGAGGATGGTACCTGGGAAGGTGCTGGAAGAGGGCACATGGGAAGGTGCTGGATGGATTGATTGCTGGCTGGACTGCCTGACTGATGGAGTGCTGGCTGGACTGCCTGCCTGAAGGACTGCCTGAAGGACTGATGGATGGACTGACTGGCTAAGGTAAGCTCATTGTGGGGAATAACTGTGGGGAACAGTTGCAGGTCTACCACGCCCCTGAAGCCACCAAGTGGAGGAGGCAGTTATGGCTTAGGCAAGCTGACTGCCTATTGTTTGGTGGTGGGATTTGTTGGTGCTAGACTTAGGGTAGTTTGGAGCTAAGGCAGTGATGAAGGCAGTCTGGAGGAGGCTGGCTAGCCAGTGATCCCAAGCAAAGCTGCTGGAAGAGAGGCGTGGGTGAATGCACCCCCCTCTTGCCTATCTCTGAGGCCGCTCTGGAGGGCAAACTAATTAGCCTAGTGTGGGCTTCGGGGCCCTTGGGGAGGCCCAGCAGGGAATTTGGCAGAACAGGGAGGCTGGCACCTGCCCTACAGTAAGGGCACAAACGTGCCCTTACTCCAGGGAGGCCTCCCCTATACAGTGCTGGATATGGTGCAGGCCCGTCGGTTTCGACATTCCAGTGCAGTACAGGATTGAGCGATGAATGGAACAGAGCACACTTGGAAAAGCAAATGATAAATACCAAAAACAGTTTGTATTACCAGTTCACAGTTCTAGAAACTATGCACTAATGGGTTTTTTGTTTTTTTCCAGGGGTTTTTTTTTTCACCTTTTCTCCTCTCTCTCCCATCAGCCCAGGTAGCCCTTGGGGTCCTCTTTCACCCTAAAACAAGAAAAGAGGAAAAGTGTCATATGGAATACAACTCTGTCCTCAAACGGATCGATAGATTACAACTCAGTGAAGTCCAAAAGCAGGTCTGCGCAGAAATCTATTTCTTTGCACAAAGAACTGTGTGCTATTTCTTAACAATCCCAACCATGAACTGAAAGAGCTACAAACGGAGTTGTCTTTTGAAATAAGAGCTGCACATTCTGGGATGCTTTAGCTAAGGCCAAAAAACAAATTCCACACTTGTGCAACCCTTGAAAAGCCCCACATTTACCCATCTCCGGTCAGAGACTGCGTGCTGGTTCCCATCAGTAAACACTTGTGACCAAGCCTGATGTCATAGGAGAGAGGAATGAGCTGTGCAGTTGGCCGGGCTGGGTTCCCAGTCTCTCCGTGGAACCTCGGGGGTAGAGAACATGCCATTCTTGGGACACTGCTTGGGTTCCTTCTGGCACTAGAGTGCCAAACTAGAAATATTAGAAATTTCTGCTTTGGAAATGCCGATGATGCACTCATTGGAAGGCAGGTTGATCTGTGAGTACTCAGTACTGGTGGCAGCAGTGTGTGTGGGGGGGGGAGGGGGTTATCCAAGCAACCCACACACTCTCCCCATCCACCCGCACATCCAGAGAGTTCATACCCCTCTTTCTCTCGCCCACCTCACACAGCGTGCCTGGAGCAAGAGACCCCACTCACTCTCTCCCACCCTCTCACTCTCTCTTTCCCACCCTCACAGACGAGGGGCTGCAGAGGTGGAGCATGGGTGTAGCCCGGGGTGGCGCGAGCCATGGGTGCCGGCAGCGGCGGGGTGCCATTGCGTGGAGTAACCCGCGCTGTTTGGCCCTCCCTCCCTCCCTCCCTCCCTGGTGTCCGTTTCACTCCAAAATGGAGCTATTCCGAGCACAGGGAGGCGTGGCGGGGCAGGGCGACGCACAGGGCAGAGCGACGTGCTGGGGGCACAGTTTCATCGCCCTGCCATGGGCACACTAGGCACTCGGTTCATCCCTGATGGGCTGAGAGACCACAACTGCTCAATCCAGGCGAGTTATTCCAGGGAAAGAAAAAAAGCACTGAGCTCCCCAGTCGACTGTCCTCAGTCTACGAGTCGCTTACTAAGATGCGACGAGCCGCATGTGCTTAAAACCCACTTAAAATGATCTCAGACATCACAGTGGTTGAAGGAATTGTGCTCCAGAGGGGATTTGGAGAGTGGAGCCAGAAGAGGGGTGGCAGGAGGACCTAATTTGTGTTTGTATGTTTTAATGCAACCCAGCAAAAGAATGAAGGACAAACACCCAAGCGAGTGATGGTGGCAGCTCCTTTTGACGCCGGCACCCCATCTGAAATGTAGGGCATTTGTTAATTCACCCAGGACAGAAGACTGAAATGTAGGACATGTCCTGGAAAAGGAGGACGTCTGGCCTCTCTGCTTGGGGAACAGGTCAGGGTAGTATGCCTACATACAGCATACAACCCCCCCCCCCCAGTCTGTCCCTAGTTATCAGGGACAGTCGCTGTGTTTTTTTTTATAAACGGCTGTCTACATTAGGACCTTGTTAAAACAATGAGTTCCAAGAGTGTCATGCGTCAGGTCCATCTGCCTTCCCCAGGGCTCTAGAAATCTTGATATGTCACCTCCGGAGCACACGGACACTATGTAGCACGGACGGTCCTTTCACACAGGGCAGCTCCTAAGGCGTTTGAACTGCTGACAAGCTATAGTAGGTGAATTATACTTTTTGAGAGCACAGGTGTGCCCTGGCATCCACTGATTCAGCATCCATAGTTTCAATTATCCACGGATACTATGGATACTAGGACGCCTATTAAAGATAGGGGAACATGAAACAAACCTCTTTTTTGTTAACCTTGTTGCAGCAAAACCACTGATGCTCCCCTATCTGTAAAAAAAGCATCCCGAGTATCCATGGTTCCAGGTATCCACAGTAGGGTCCAGAACAGAACCCCAGCGGATATCGGGACATGTCTGTATGTTAAATACAAATAAGAAAACACTTTCTGGCTTTTAATTGGGGTTAGCCAGGCAATTGCAAAACAAATGAATGATTCAGCAGCCAGCAGGTGGAACGGAAATTTCAGATCTGTGCCATCGTATGGAGGAGCTCTGGCAAAGATCTCTGGGCTGAGAACCTGGGTGTTAGAAGCATGCTCCTATTTGCATCTCATCCTGCTAAACCTGGATCAGGACAGAAGTCTAGAAATTTGGATATCCTTTGTAGAGGCAACATTTTCAGCCATTACAGCCATGGGCTCTTAATGAAATCCTTGTCACAGAGATTCCTCCCAGACCTCGAGCTGGTGAGCCAATTTCCATCTGTTTATGACTACAGTAATGGCTGCAAATATCCTGTGAATCCAAAAGCAGGTTGTTGATCCTGCTGCAATAAATATTTATGATAAATACTTGATGAACGCGGCATAGAAGTTACACAAATCATCGCCCTCTTGAAAGCCCAGGTGCAAAAAATTAATTTGCTTAATTAGATCACACCTCTATTAATATCTTGGCATACATAATGACAAAGTGGAGGTTGAGTTTCTACAAGAAGTAAAGCAATTAATCACTCCTAATAGGTTGTTTTAGAAGAGGTGTCAAAAGGGGGGGTCCTTTCTTGAGTCCCTGCACTTTATTCTAATTTAAGCAATTAAGACATGCAGATGTGATTATGAATCTCCAGCTGAAAGGTCAAGAGGCAGGTGAAAATGAAATTGCTACCAGGGCTATGGATCTGATAGCAACCCAAGGACAATCCTCCTGAGTTGGGTTCAACCGGATATATCTGTTGAGTGCAGAGCTTAAATAACTTGGAAACAATGCGGGTGGAGAATTCTATGCATATTATCAGGATTTATATTTGCATGTAAAACAATTCAAAATCTATCTCCATGTTATCTGAAATTCTTCTTGTTCCCTTTCAAAGAATACTGACATGTGAATTGCAATTACACGTAGATTATCCCTAGGGGTGTGTTGTTGTTGTTGTTGTTGTTGAAAACCACCTTTTGGATGTTAACAACCACCTTTTGGTGGTTAAAATATCTGAATAACAATACGAAACACTGCATTTTGATATTTTCCAGAAATTAAAATAGACTACTTTTCCAATTAGAAATAATACTGTGGCTGCATCTGCTGACCCTATATCACCTGTATCATCTACCTAGTACCCTTTTAATCAATCAGTCAGTCAGTCAGTCAGTCAGTCAGTCAGTCAGTCAGTCAGTCGGTACTACCCAGCGGGTAGTTAGTCTGTGGAACTCTTTGCCACAGGAGGTGGTGATGGCATCTGGTCTTGATGCCTTTAAGAGGGGATTGGACAGATTTCTGGAGGAAAGGTCCATCATGGGCTATAGGCAATGATGGATTGTGCAACCTCCTTACAAAGGTGGAGGGCTACTGGTACTGGGTGCAGGGGAGTGGCAACAGGATGCAAGCATCTTGTTGTCTCATGCCTCCCTGGGGAATCTGGTGGGCCGCTGTGAGATACAGGAAGCTGGACTAGATGGGCCTTTGGCCTGATCCAGCAGGGCTCTTCTTATGTTCTTATGTTCTTATATACCACTTTTCAACACAAAACAATTTACAGGCAAATAGTAATAATAATAAAGTTAAATGGCTCCCTGTCCCAAAGGGCTCACAATCTAAAAAAAAGGCAGACCACCAGCATCAGCCACTAGAAAGACTGTGCAGGGGTGAAGAGGGACAATTACTCTTCCCCTGCTAAATATAAGAGGAACACCACTTGGAAAAGTGTCTCTTGCCCAGTTAGCAGGGGTAAAGCATTTAAAATAAAAAAAATGAGAACTTGGTTTGAGAATGTAGAATAAAGACACATAACACCGCAATTTGCTATTTTAATCAATAAATTTTGGAAAATATATCAGATATCCAAAATTCTGACTATTCCAAAATTCATGCATTTTTGCCCAAGACTTCTTTTTAAAACTTTTTTGTAGTGTGAGCACTAGAATGCCTTGTGCTCATTCCCATGTAGAAGCCGTAAGTCCTATTCTCTGCTCTGTGGTCTGTGCCATTGTTTGAAAAAATGTCAAAGAGGCAAAATTACCCAAATGAATAATAATAAAAGCACAAGAGAAAGCATTTCTCATCTGTAGCATCCCTACAGCAGGGCAGGGCACTAAGTTTTGTAAGACACCTTACCTCGTTGTGTAAACCACTCCTCTCCCTTGGGGTTGTAGGCAGTCCTGACAGTAAAAGCATTGCGTCCATGCTGTTTATTGGCTATGATGGCGAAGGAGAGGAATGGCTTACACAACAAGGTGAAGCGCCTTGCAAAATTTAGCACCCCACCCCTCTGTAGGGATGCTACTGTTTCTCATTATGCAATTATTCCAAATCCAGACAAATCCAAAATCCAGACACCTTCCCTTCCCAAGCAGTCCGGATAAGGGATACCCAACCTGTATATAAACACTAACAGGCGTGTTGCCATCACTGCCTGGAATGGCTCCGATGGCAAATGGGAGAGCCTATTTGGCATGAACATGGCATGTTCAATACATGCTCCCATATAACTATGCTACTACTACTATGGATTGCCGGTCTTATCTGGACCAGGAGGCTCAGCTGAATTGGGGACAGAGAGCAGACAAGCTGGCTGCCCCTGTTCAAGGTTTTCTCTCCGATTCAAAGCCATCCTGTCAAATCCAGAGGCTGCAATGTAGAGGGTAGAAAGGCTGAAGTAGAGAACTGGAGAACTTTTCTGCTGGAGACATGATTCAGGAATGAGGCTTCTCTGTCCAGTCGTGAGGAAGTGAAGGACTATCACTGCATCTCAGTTTAGGAGGCCATTTTCCTTCAAATCAGCAGGATTTGAGATCCATTAATGGGCTCTCACTCTAGATAAGTTTTATTTCCTAAAAAGCAAACTAACATGCAGATATGTGAATGTACCAGAAGACTTGGGACCAGCGGCATCATGCAGCCCATTGCATGCCGCTCACCTGTTCCTTCCGCCCAGCGTTCCGGCTGCATGACGCCGCTGCTTGGGACTATTCCACACAGGTTCAGTTTTTGCTTCACAGAGCCATGCTGAAGAAATATTCAACATGTGCCACAAGGCTAATGGGTTCTGAGCTGTCTGTGACAACTCAGGAGAGAGATCTTGGGGTGCTGGTGGACAATTCAATGAAGGTATCAACCCAGTGTGCGTCAGCAATTAAGAAGGCCAATTCCATGCTTGGGGTCATTAAAAAAGGGGTTGAGAATAAAACAGCCAATATTATCATGCCATTGTACAAATCGATGGTAAGGCCGCACCTGGAATATTGTGTCCAGTTCTGGTCGCCGCATCTCAAAAAGGACATAGTGGAGTTGGAAAAGGTGCAGAAGAGAGCGACAAAAATGATTACGGGGCTGGGGCACCTCCCTTATGAAGAAAGACTGCAGCGTTTGGGGCTCTTCAGTCTAGAAAAAAGGCGCCTGAGGGGGGACATGATTGAGACATACAAAATTATGCATGGAAGGGATAAAGTCGATAGAGGGATGTTCTTTTCCCTCTCTCAAAACACCAGAACCAGGGGGCATCCACTAAAGCTGAGGGTTGGGAGAATTAAAACAGATAAAAGGAAGTACTTTTTTACCCAGCGGGTAGTTAATCTGTGGAACTCCTTGCCACAAGAGGTGGTGATGGCATCTGGTCTTGATGCCTTTAAGAGGGGATTGGACAGATTTCTGGAGGAGGGGTCCATCGTGGGCTATAGGCAATGATGGAGTGTGCAACCTCCTTACAAAGGTGGTGGGCTACTGGTACCGGGTGCAAGGGAGTGGCCACAGGATGCAGGCATCTTGTTGTTTCATGCCTCCCTGGGGCACCTGGCGGGCCACTGTGAGATGCAGGAAGCTGGACTAGATGGGCCTTTGGCCTGATCCAGCAGGGCTCTTCTTATGTTCTTATGTTCTTAAGGCAGCCAGTAGATGTCAGTGCATCCTCACAAAGGGCGCTGAGTCCTGCCAGAGAAGCAGATACAGAGCAGACGAAATACAGAGCAGAAACAGCTGCACTCTTCTCCATGCGAAGCAAAATAAAACTGTAAGCAAGCAAGGCCTGCGATTCCTGCGGTGCTGAGAAACCGGCTGCTGGGACACACAATTATGTGATCTTGAAACAATTATGTGCTCGTTATTCTGGGTCACAGAAGCCAGTGAACAAAACTCAAACCCTGTAATTACAGCATGTTTTCTTCTTCAAAATCTACTAAACCTCAGTTTTAAGCATGAAACTCTGACTCTTGAATAAGAGAATCAGGGCCCAATCCAATCCAACTTCTCAACACTGGTGCAGCCGTAATGCAACCCCAAAATAAGGGACCAAATATTCCTTTACTTTGAGGAAGACTTTGTGACCATCCTCCCAATATAGGATGCGGTTGTTGTTGTTCAGTCACTAAGTCATGTCCGACTCTTCGCGACCCCGTGGACCACAGCACGCCAGGCCTCCCTGTCCTCACTAGCTTCCAGAGTTCACCCAATTTCATGTTCATCGCTTCGGTGACACTATCTAACCATCTCATCCTCTGCCGCCCCCTTCTCCTTTTGCCTTCCATCTTTCCCAGCAGGAGAGTCTTTTCTAAAGAGTCCTCTCTTCTCAGCAGGTGGCCAAAGTATTGGCACTTCAGCTTCAGGATTTGTCCTTCCAGGGAGCAATCAGGCTTGACTTCCTGTAGGACTGACCGATTGGATCTCCTTGCAGTCCAGGGGACTCTCAAGAGTCTTCTCCAACACCATAATTCAAAAGCATCTATTCTTCGGCGCTCTGCCTTTCTTATGGTCCAGCTCTCACAGCCATACATTGCTACTGGGAAAACCATAGCTTTGACTAGGTGAACCTTTGTTGGCAGGGTGATGTCTCGACTTCTGATTACGTTGTCTAGGTTTGCCATAGCTTTCCTCCCAAGCAGTAAACGTCTTTTAATTTCATGACTGCAGTCACCGTCTGCGGTGATCTTGGAGCCCAGGAAAATAAATTCTGACACTGTTTCCATTTCTTCCCCTTCTATTTGCCAGGAAGTGATGGGAGTGGTTGCCAAGATCTTAGTTTTTTAACGTTGAGTTTCAAGCCAATTTTGGCACTTTCCTCTTTCACCCTCATCAGGAGGTTCTTTAGGTCTTCCTCACTTTCTGCCATTAGAGTGGTATCATCTGCATTTCTGAGGTTGTTTATATTTCTCCCAGCAATCTTGATTCTAGCTTGTGACTCATCCAGCCCAGACTTTCTCATAATGTAGGATGCTGTACATGCCCGATTAGCATGGATGCATCAATGCTGGAAAGTTGCATAGGAGTGGGGCTTTATTGTTGTGAAAACTGCTGTAGAGGCCCAGAACAAGTGCCACTCCTCAAGTCACAAGTTAATAGGTTTAGATCAGGGGTAGGCAACCTTAAACACTCCAAGAGCCATTTGGACCCGTTTTCTGGAGAAAAGAAAACCTCGGGAGCCACAAAACCCTTTTGACATCTAAGATGAGAATAATACTGCATATATAGTTTTTTTTTTTTTTTACCTTTATGCTATGTATAAAAAAACTATAGGGAGTGGCAATAGGATGCAAGCATCTTGTTGTCTCATGCCTCCCTGGGGCACCTGGTGGGCCGCTGTGAGATACAGGAAGCGGGACTAGATGGGCCTTTGGCCTGATCCAGCAGGGCTCTTCTTATGTTCTTAGGAGCGATTGCGGCTGAAAATCGGGTCTCGACATTCATCATTCGCTGTCTCCAGCTTGCTTGCTTTCTCTCCCACCCCCAACCCTGCTGCCAATCCTCCACAGCCTTCCGATAGTGCATAAAAAAAACGAACAGCAGAACAAAAACCAGCCACCACGCTGCACCTTGCAGGGCAACACAGCGGATTGCCCGCTTGCAAAGAGCACATGCGACAAGCAGCAGCAGGATGGGCGGGCAGGGCAGACCCCAGAGCTGAGCCGAGCAGCTGCCCGTGCAACTGCTGCCACTATGGGGTGTGTTGCGTTTTTTCAAAACGGTGGAGGATTTTTTATTTTTAGGTTTGCAAAAGGGGGATTCCAGGCTCGTGCACAGGAACTTTTGCAACTTGCACGCCATCGATGCAAACAATCCCTCCATGTTGCAGAAAGAGGGACCGGGCAAAAGATCCTGGAAAACGGGCGGGACACACACACACACACACACACACACACACACACACACACACCTGCGAGACCTGGCGCTTTCCGTGCTTGTAAGCGGGAGTTGCCCCAACGTGTGCAAAACCAGGGGCAACTTTGCAACCCGACCGAGAGCGAGCCAGAAAGTTTTCCCCACCGGCTCTCTGCTGCACACCGCCGCCCCCCGCCACGCTCCATCCCAGCTCTGCGTGCAAAGCAATGCAAGCACATGGAACAGTCAACACAGAAAGCCACGCACCCTTCCAGCCGGCGGATCAGCTCTGGAGCTTCGCGGGTTGCCTTCTGCACAAGGCTATCCACGGACCGAGCAGGAGCCCAGCCGCCGCCAGCACGCTCTCCCCGCTTCCCAGAGCAGCATGCAGCGCGGGACTGGTGCCGAGCAGAGAGGCGCTCTCGGTAGCAGCTCCCGGCTCGGGGGGCTCGGAGCGAAGGGGAGAAAAGGGGGCAATTCCCAACCTGCAGCTCTGAGCACAGTGCAGCCTACTGGGAGGGAGAGCAAGCCCGCTGTCGCAGCCAATGCTGGGAGCCTCCTTTGCTCCTTCCCCCCGGACTCCGGAGCCGCAGCAGATGGCTAAAAGAGCCACATGCGGCTCCAAAATCATAGGTTGCTGACCCCAGGTTTAGATCCGAACCTTGCACTCTGAAAGCAGAGGTGTATGCATGCATGGAATAAATGCAGGAATTTCTGCTTTTACATTTGTAAAATAGAGTTACAGCAATGATATTTAAACTTTTTAGATCACTTTTTAGAATGGCACTCGTGTTAGGACCCAACGGAAGTGATGTCATTAACCTAGAAGAGATGTTGTGGCAGGAAGTGACATCATCAAGCAGGAAGTGCTGTCATTGTAACATAATAAAATGACACTCCTGAAATGCAAATCGGCATTCTTGGGCTGCAGCAATGGCACAACCATGAAACATCCCTGACAGAAAGCAAGATTAGGGCAAAATATTATGTTAAAGCACTGACCTGGAAACATTTTTTTAAACCCTCACTTGAAAATTTGAACTGTTAACACTCACAATAAGAATATAGCAAGAGTAAGGTCTGCAGCTTCCAAGGTGGCTACTCCCAGCTTTCCACGACTCACTTGAGTCCGAAGCCACAGTTTGAATAGCACTGTGTTAGAGAACATTCCTCATTATTATTATATGCTCCGCAGGGAAACATTCCTATCTCAGTTACAGGCAGGCTGAGTTCTTTGGGTCTAACTTGAAAAAAAAAATTAGTTACGATTATTTGCTTATCACTAGCAATACAGAGACAATGTAGCTAATTTTGCAGTGACAGTGCTGGAATGCCAAACAAGCTTTTATAGTGCTCATCGTGTACACTGCAAATTGGATTCCTGATGTTTTATTATTGTTGCTTCACAATTTCTGACATTTTACTTGCAGTCAGGCTGAAACTGACTGCAGTGTTTCTCTCCTGACTGCTGCTACGGCTCGTAGCTAAAACAAGTACAAGTGAGCAGAACTGATAGGCCGACATCTCCTTCTTCACGGCCTGCCTGAGTCTGTGTCGACCCAAATCATGGGGGTGAGGGAAAGTCACGGGAGACTGATCAGCGGGGATCAGCGGTGTTATGCTGCCGGAACGCTGGGCGGGACATCCGGGTGATCGACAGCCCGCCCATTGCGTTCCGGAGCTTTACGCCGTTTGCGTAAGGTACGCAAGCGGTGTAATTTGTTACACAAACGGTGTAACGCTCCGGGACGCAACAGGCGGGCTGTCGATCACCTGGATGTCCCGCCCAGCGTTCCAGCAGCATAACACCGCTGGTGGGGATGGTTACAAAAAGTGACTTAGAACTTGCATGTTCTCTTCTGCATGCCAACATTTATTGTATTTTGGAGAAGCGGAACATATACACAAGTGATCATTCCAAAGAGCGGTGTAGAAGTGTGTACCCTGTCCCTGCCATCACCTTGCAACTTCCCCTCCCCACACAAATTTATTGTGTTTCAGTCCAGGTTCTTAGAGGCAGCCGGGCCAGAAAGCCTGCAACTTGAGCTTGCAAGTGGAGTTGCAAACAAGGGAGTTGATGCCTGTAAACCGTTTTGTAAACCTTGTGTTGAAAAGCGGTATATGATTGATTGATTGATTGATTGATTGATTGATTGATTGATTGATTGATTGATTGATTGATTGATTGAT